>APFE030704909.1:64078-168240 GCA_000404065.3 Pinus taeda | reverse complement strand
TTTTTTCTTTTCTTCTTCTTTTTTTTTTTTTTTGATCAAGGTGTGGGTGGAGTAGACACAGGGCCCTGCTCCACTACCAACACTGATTTGTCCAGTGTTTCAATGAACTCCTACTTAGAAAGGGGCTTCCTATAGATTTTCAATCGATGCCCGTTGACGAGCATAGGGATAGTTTCTTCATCAATGGTCCTGATAAGGACTGAACCATTGTCGTTGCATTTTTCCACTGTATATGGTCCCAGCCACCTTGTCTTCAGCTTCCCTTTGAAATCCTTATATCTCGAGTCATATAGTAGTGCCCAATCTCCTGGCTGAAATTGCTTTTCATTAAGGTGCCGGTCATGCCATATATTTCTCTGGAGTTGGACCACTTCTGAGTGGAGGAGGGCCTGCATTCTCTGTTCATCCATTCCATTGAGCTGTAGTAATCCTTCCTGCTATGCATGGCTAAGGTCTAGGTCTAGCTGAGCTGCCAACCTCAATGTGTTGTACTCAAATTCTATAGACAACAAAGCCTTCTTCCCGTAGACCAGCTCATAAGGTGTGAAACCTATTGTAGTTTTGCAAGTGGTGTTGTAGGCCCAGGTGGCCTCAACCAAGCGATCTACCCAATCTTTTCTACTGCTGCTCACCACTTTAGTCAAAATCTCTTCCAAAGCCCTATTAGTGACCTCCACCTACCCATTTGCTTACGGATAATAAGGGGTGGAGGTTCTATGCTTGATCTTGTGATGAGCGAGCAGGTCTTCAATTGGGTTAGAGGTGAACTGACTTCCTTGATCTGTGACCAGTTCTCTTGGGTAGCCAAACTTGTAGAAGATATTTTCCCTCAAAAAATCAGCCACTTTTTCTTTTGTCACTGCCTTGATTGCCTTCGTCTCTACCCACTTTATCAGGTAGTCCGTGCACACAATGATGTAAGACTTCTACTTTGAAGGAGGATTGATAGGACCCACAAAGTCCATGCCCCACTTCTCAAATGGCTGGAAAGTCACTTGAGGTTGGAGGGGAATTTCATCCCTCAGAGTCGGTTTCCCCATCCTTTGACACTGGCCACATTTGATGATGTATCTTCTGACATCTTGATGAAGAGTGGGCCAATAGTAGCCTGCTTGTAGAATTTTGAAGGTGGTCCTTTTCGCCGCAAAGTGGCCTCCACACGGTCCATCATGACAGGTTAGGAGGATGTCAAAAACTTCCTACTCCTTGACGCAACGCCTTAAGATCTAATATGGACCAAGTTTAAACAGGTTGCCCCCAATCCAAGTGAATGGGGCACTTTTCCTCACAATTTTGCTCTTCTCTTTTGAGGATAGGTGTGGAGGGAATTGTGCTGAAACTAAGTAATTTGCTATATCAGAAAACCATGTAGAGAGTACTGAAATAGAAAATAGGTGTTCATATGGAATTTGATCATCTATTGTCCCTTCTTCACCTGCAAGAAAATCTAATCTAGACAGAAATTCAACAACAACATTTTCCTTGCTTGGCTTGTCAACAATGGTCAAATCAAATTGCTGCAATAACAATAACCATCTAATGATATGAGCATTTACATCAGGTTTATTCATCAGATACCTAATCACAGCATGATCAGTGTGCACAAATGTTTGATAGCCAGTGATGTAGTGTCTAAACTTGTTTAGGGAATAGGCTACAGCTAGGAACTCCTTTTTGGTCATAGTATAGTTTAATTCTGCCTTGGACAGGTTCTTGCTAACAAAGTATATGGCATATGGTAGCTTCTCTTCAATTTGTCCTAAGGCTGCCCCTATGGCTTTGTTTGAGGCATCAGTGTGGATGTGGAAAGGTAGGGCCCAGTTTGTACCTCTCAAGATTGGGGCAGTTACTAGCTTATATTTCAACTCATCCAGAGCCTCTTGACAGTTGTTAGACCATATAAACTCAAAATCTTTCCCCAAAAGACCAAACAATGGTGAGGCTAGCTTATTGAAATCTTTAATGAATCTTCTATAATATCCCACTAAGCCTAGAAAACTCCGAACATCTCTTACCTTTTGAGGAGGCGAAACCTTTTGGATGATAGCAATTTTGTTAGGATCCACCTGTAACCCTTGTTGAGAAATGGTATGACCTAGCACAGTACCTTCAGTCATCAAGAATTCACATTTCTCAGGACTGAGGGACAGGTTCATTTCAATACACTTGGTTAAAACTTTTTCGAGGTTAGTCAATGCTTCTTGGAAGTTAGACCCGTAAGGAGTAAAGTCATCCATGTAGATTTCCACCAAATCATGAACCAACTCAACAAATATGCTCAGTACTACTCTCTGGAAAGTGGCAGTGGTGTTACAGAGCCTAAAGAGAAGGACCCAGTAGGCAAAGGTACCCCAAGGACAAGTGAAAGTGGTCTTATCTTGGTCTTCTGGGCTGATTTGGATCTGATTATACTCGCTGAACCCATCTAGGAAAGAAAAGAACTTCTTCACTGCCAGCCCATTTAACACTTGATCTATGAAAGGTAAAGGGAAATGGTCCTTCTTGGTGGCTTTGTTAAGTTCTCAATAATCTATGCAAATTCTCCACTTCCCATTTTTCTTGGGCAAAAGAACCAGAGGAGAGACCCATTCGTTGTCAGAGATGGGGTAGATGAATCCTGCGTCGAGAAACTCTTGCAATTCCTCCTTAACAATGTCCTTAAGGGCTGGATTCATTCTCCTCTTAGGCTGCCTGACTGGTTTACAATCCTCTTTAATGTAAATGTGATGGGTACAGACCGAAGGGTGTACTTCTTTCATCTCCTTATAGCTCCAGGCGGAAGCATCCAAATGGCGGTTTAGAGGGCTACACAGCTCCTTTTCCTGAGAAGGGGATAGGGATGAGCTGATATTCAAGGTTATTTCAAGGCCAAATTCCACACTCTTAACTCTGGGAGAGGTCGGATCAACTACACAGAGGTCTATTACAGTGTTGGGTTTAGTAACTTCCACCAACTCCTCTAATGGTAGCACACCGGGAGGCAGATTTTGAATCAAATTCTCAATCAGGTCATCCTCGGTTTGGGGGCCTCCCCAGGTGGCTTCCACTATGCACACTGGTGCAGAGTAGACTTCATCCTCGTCTCCCTCCTCCAACCAGAGAGGTAAGTCATGTTCTAGCAGGGGTTGGGGAGGAGGATATATGACTAGCTGCTTGGACATAGGCCCATTCTTGATGGTCATGCTCCGAGCTCGACAACTGATGTAAGCATCCGCAGTAGCTAACCAAGGCCTTCCCAAAATGAGGGGATATCCAGTGAGTTTTGCCTTTGGCTGAAGGACCAAGAAGTCCGTAGGTATTCCCAAGAATCAACAGAGACCATGACATCCTCCACAATCCCTTCGAGAGTCATGGTAGAGCGGTCTGGTAATTGTAGTACGGTCAAGGTCTTTCTTAGGGAACTCTGAAGTTTAATTTTGAGCATAGTGTCCCTGGTCATCACATTAATGGCAGCCCCTATATCAATCAGGGTGTGGGGGATTATGGTGCCATTGATGTGGACATCAACTACAAGACTCCCAGGGTCCAAATATTTTGGACAGATTACTTGTCCCAACATCAGATAAGACAGTTGTCCTATGACATTGATAGTTGGGGCATCTCTCTTGCGCCTACTTGGGTGCGTGAAACACTTCTCCTTGATCAATTTGTTGTAGATTGGTACATATTTTATGGCCTAGAGAAGTGGTATTTTCACACACAACTGTTTAAATTCTCCCAAAAGTTCAGTCTCCTCTGGGTTTGGTTGCGTGGTTACTGTTAGTCTCTCAGGAAAGGGTGGAATGACTTTGGGTTCACTTTCTTGTTTCTCTTCCTCATCCTCTGGAGGAGGAGGTTGGTGATCTGGAAAGACCTTCCCAGATCATAGGTTGATCTCTTGAATCTCCACAGCGTAGGTAGGGCATGTTGTCTCTCCAGTACATACCTACTGGGCCTGTCTATTATTGGGGTTCGGGTTTGGTTGAGCAGGCAGCTGGGGTTGTCTTGGAGGAGCAGAAGGTAATGGTTGAGGTTGAGCATGTGGTGGAGGAAAAATAGCGAGAGGAGAGTTGTATTGGGGCCTCCACTCTGGCTGAGGTGCATTCCACTGAGGTTGTGGCTGAACATGAGAGTGAAATGAATGAGCAGCAGGTTGAGTATGGTATTGAGATGGGTAAGACCAAGGAGGAGGTGCGGACTAGGAAGGATGAGCAGGGGGACCCCAAGGAGGTATATGAGTGGATTGGTTGGGGTCGTAATAGGTTTGGGATGTTCCTAGCATCCCCTGCTGGTAAGGTCTGGATCCATGCGGCCTCCTTTGCTTAAGGAAGTAGAGTGGTTCAATGGCTCCCTCAACCCCTTGGTACATGGCTTTAAGTCAGGGCAAGGTTGGGCATTGGTTTGTAGGCTGGTCTTCCTCACAAATGAAACATACCTCTACTGAGTGCAATGGACACTCGTTCTTAGGATACTTCCTTATGCATCTGGGACAAAATATGGCCAAAGCCCTCTCAGCTTCCTCTTTCTTCTGTTGGATTCGGAAAGTATCCAGTTGCATGGCAATGGTCTATTTCATCTCACTTTTAAGGTCTTCCACTTGATTTTTAACTCATGTTTGGAGAAGCTGGCACTGGCTGAAAGCGGATTCCCTCTACCTCTTTTCCAGGCTACCCTAGAGTGGTTTCTAAACACAATCTTTATGTCCTCATAAGGTATTTGGTAGATTTTTTGCCAGCTAGCAAATGCAGGGTATCTAGAAGGTCTTCAGGGACTCCTCGGAGTAGAACCATCTTCAGAGATTTAGGGTCAAGTGTGCACTTGACCCTTTTATAACTAAGTTGGAACCTTTCTTCATAGCCTTCTAAAGATTCATCACTTCCCATGGTCATCCGAAAGATTTCTCCCTTCGTTTCCTTTGACCTATAGTAGTCCCGATATTTGTTGTTAAAGGCTTGCTGCATTTGAGCCCAAGTTGTGATACTATTTCTAGGTAACCCCATGAACCAGCATAGAGCTGCATCCTTGAGGGTAGAGGGAAAGAGTTTCAACTTTTGCTCATCTTCTGCATAGTCATAAGTTCGACAAAGGACACCAAACTCAAACAAGAAGGTATCAGGGTCTTCAATGGTTAATCCATGGAAGTGAGGTAAGGTTAAGGGACTTATGTTTTTAATTTTCGTGTCCCCATTGGTCTCTCAGATGGGGAATGCACCTTATATTCTTTCCTCGTTGACCTGATAATCACCCTATGAGTGACCTCAGTTGAAGATTTATTAAACAAAAGGCATTACAGACTCATGTGCTGGTGTGTGTGTTCTGTGTTATTGAAACAATGGATCGATTAGATTGCCAATACACAGACATTTTAAATGGAAAGATAGCAGAGAAATACAGTAAGAAACACAAAGACGCAAACAATTTTTAATAAGGAGTTCACCCTACTCTCCAGGGCTACGTCTCCGGTCCAGCTTCAGTGGTGGCCTTGTTTTATTGCGTCTTATAGTATAGAAATTACAATGCAGGGACTCAATACGAGTTCTCCTGAAGCAGATTTTTCTTGGCAGGTGGTTCTTGGATTCCCCAAGCCACTCAGAGTTCACAGACTCCTTTTCTTCCTACCATCCCTATGACCCTTGGTCTACAGTGGAAAGAGCCAAATGTGATGCTCAGTCCGGACAGATTCCTCTCTGGGAAGGCTTGAATCTTCAAGCTCTCTGGTGCTCGATGCTGCTTGTGGTCAGCTTGACCCTCTGTCTCCTCTGCTTGGCTTGAATGTTCTTTATGTTTAGTCCTCCTCTTGGGGTTCACTGTTCACTGTCTCTCTTGGTCACTTGGACTCCTTACAAAATCCTCCAACTCCCTTTCGACTATCTCTATTCATGGCTTTAACCATTTGATCCCTATGCCTGTTCGGTTCCTCTCCTGCCTGCGTTGATTCACCTTCTGCAGCTGTGCTTGGAGTTCCCTATTCGATGTCAACATGAATGCTAAGGGAGTGCCACGTGCCCCCATCTAACTGGTGCCAGCATGCTTCGTCGGCTCGTTTCTTTGGTTATGTTGCGGATATGTTCTTTCTCCACCTTGGCGGTCAAATAGATTCCAAATCCTTTTAAATTGCGGCTTAATCCCCTGTCAATTCCGCTTCTTTCATCGGGCGTAATCTCAGTCGTCTGATCAGGGCTCCTCCAGATCTAACGTCATATGCAAGTCGAGCACGGTTGACTTGCTCGATTGTTAATGTGCGATCACGGTGGTTTTTCTCTCACCTCCGCTGCCACGCTTTGTTTGTTGAGTGGGATTGCTTCGCTCTTGTCCAAAACCTGTTATCGTTCAAGGGCACCCCAATCAAAACTGTCAGTTTCCAGGGTGTGTGTCCCGCCTTTGTCCTTTAGTGCTTTTTCTTTTCTGCCCGTAGTTCTCTGGCTCCCAACATGACCGAGTGCTTGAGGCTCTTCCATTTTAGCCCTATTTTCCTAGCAATGCGTAATTAGCGCTAATTGCGCATCAAAATCGCCTCCTTTTCCCGATCCCTGGCTCCCAGGGGTTGTTTTGACCTCCTGCACAGTCTCCATGGGCCTCGGTCAGTGCGCTTTGACCGAGGTCCTCGTCATTTCGTGCCGGTTGCCGTGGCCACTGGTTCAGGATGTTTTTGATGCTGTTTTGGATTTCATTAGAGATTTTTTTAACTCGATGCAACCAAAGTTCTTGACAATATTTTGTGGATCCGATTCAGATCACAGACTCCCTACTAAAAAAGCTTTTAGACCACCAAAAGTTGGTTTTCTTCAAGCATCGACTAAGTGAAGAAACTGTTGTCTCACTTGTCCAATCTCAATCCACTTCGCGTTGCTCGGTTTTGAACCTTTAAGCCCAATCCTGAGGTATTCCACCTATCTACTACGCATCATCCTCACCTTCCTGTCCAGCACTGTATCTTCCTACAACGCATCAAGATATTCAGGTAGCAGGTTGTCGATAGAAGGTAATTGACTCTGCTCTTCAGGGTCCTCAATCATTGAAGGTTCAAACAACCTCAAGCAGTCTACATCCATGGTTGAGTAGATATGCATGTAAGCTGGCAGATCAAGGCGAAAAGAATTCTCACCAATCTTCTCAAGTATCCTAAAGGGTCCATACCTGATAGGTTTTAGCTTTTTACCTTCACCTTGCATTCCGTCCTTACTGATATACAACTAGACTTGGTCTCCAAATTGAAAACTATGCTCCATCCAGTGCTTATCATGCCTAGCCTTGTGCTTGGCCTGGCTCTTTTCCAGTTGTTCCTGTACTGCCTGGTGGATCTCCTATATCTGTTCAATGAACCTAGTTGCCTTGTCCACATTACTTTGTTTATCAACCATGGTATCTTTACCAAAGACAAAATCCAAAGGAGAACATGGTATGAAACCAAAACAGGTCTCAAGAGGAGATCTTTGTGTAGAAGAGTGTTTAGCTCTTTTGTAAACATGCTGCACATAGCACAAGTGCTCATCCCAAAGCTTAGGGTGTTTGCTGCAATATCCTCTCAGTAACTGGATCACTGTCCTGTTAACTACTTGTGTCTGGCCATTTGTTTGTGGATGAAAAACTGTGCTTTTCTTTAATTTGGTGTCCATTAGTTCCCACAGACTTGACCAAAACTTCCCCACAAATCAGGTGTCTCGATCGGATACAATATAAGTGGGTAATCCAAAATGAACCCATACATGTTCAAAGAATAACTTTGCAGTTTGTTTAGCTATAATCTGTTTACTATAGGGTATCAAAATACACATTTGGTGAACCTATCCACAACAACATATAGATAATCATGACCTTTCTTAGATTTAGGCAGTCCTCCAACAAAATCTATGGAAATTATTTCCCAAGGGTGAGAAGGAACTGGCAAAGGAGTGTACAAGCCTAGTTTTCTATTGCTGGGCTTGCTTTTAGCACACATAGCACAACCCTTTACATATCTAGAAACTGTCTCATTTATTTTTTGCCAATAGCAGAACCTTTGCAGCTGTGAAACTATTTTACTTACCTTAAAGTGACCTAATATCAGAGAAGTGTGTGCTTCCCTAATTATCTTTGCTCTCTCAGTTTGTGGAATGCAGAGTTTCCCACGATGATATAAGAGTCGGTTCTTCACATGATAGCCCAATTCTTATATTATTTTTCCTTGACTCAAAGTTACATATACATCTTTAAAGTCCATATCCTGAGCATACTGTTCTATGTAGCTTTCATGTAGCACAAAATTATACTTAAGTAGGGTAGATGCATTTATAATGGGTCTAGATAACATGTTTGCAACCTTGTTATGTATGCCCTTTTTATATCTGATGACTAAATGAAACTGTTGTAGAAAACCCATCCATCTGTAATGTCTTGATTGCTGCAATTTAGATTGGGAGTGTAGGTATTGAAGTGGCTGATGATCAGTATGTATTAGTGTTTCTTTGCCCATTAAATAATGTTTCCACCTTTTCACACTCTGAACTAATGCATACAATTCTTTATCATATGTAGGATAGTTAACTACTGCAAGATTAAAAGTCTCAGAATGATAGCATATGGGTTTACCGTGCTATGTCAACACTGATCCCATGGCATAGTCACTGGAATCAGTTTGGATCTCAAATGGTATTTGTAGATCTGGCAGTGTTAGTACAGGTGCTGTACTAATTATTTCTTTCAAGGTGTCGAAGGCTTTTTGCTATTTGCCTCCCCACTAAAACACCTTGTCCAATCCTGTCAAAGCATGTAAGGGAGTTGCAATTGAGGAAAAATTTGAAATGAACTTCCTCCAATACTGTGTTGCTCCTAAGATGCTTTTCACTTCTGTACTAGACTTGGGTTTAGGCCAGTTTATGATGACTGCCACTTTAGAGGGATCTATTTTCAATTCACCTCCCCCTACTATATGACACAAATAATTCAGAGAGGTTTTGCCAAATTCACATTTGGAGAGTTTAACATAAAGTTTTTCTCCTTTCAAAATATCTAATATCTGCTTAACATGCTTTAAATGTTCTTCCCATGTTTTACTAAAAATTATAATGTCATCCAGATACACAATAACAAAATCATCAAGAAAAGGTCTGAGTATATCATTCATTAATCTCATGAAAGTAGTAGGGGCATTGGTCAAGCCAAAAGGCATAACTATCCATTCATACAATCCTTGCTTTGTTTTGAAAGCAATGTTCCATGCATCTTGCTCTGCAACTCTGACCCGATGGTATCCACTGTGCAAGTCCAGCTTGATGAAATAAACAGCTTCCTTCAATTGATCTAAAAGATCATCTATGTGAGGAAGGGGATAATGATTTTTGATTGTTATCTTATTCAGTGCTCGGTAATCAATGCACATTCTCCACGAGCCATCTTTCTTTCTCACCAAGACAATTGGTGACCCACATGGTGATGTGCTAGGCCTAATGAACCCTTTCTCGAACAACTCCTGCACCTGCTTCTTGATTTTAGCATTCTCTAAAGCACACAACCTGTACATCCCAATGTTAGGCAAAGGAACATCTTTTTGCAAAATAATATCATGTACTATTCCCTTTTTGGGTGTCAGACCTTTAAGTTCTTGAAATAAGACATCATACTCTGAAACAATCTTTTCTATATGAGCTTGTTGATCAGCATTACATCGCTCAAATATTTTGGTCTTATCAGGTGTCTTTTCCTTTACAATCATCAGTAAGAAATATTTGCATGAATTTATCATTCTTTTCATCTGTCTTGAGTTTATGAGAGTATAATTATTGTTGAGCTTGTGAGCTCTTACAAAGTATTCGATTCCATCTTTGACAAGTAGATACCTGTTCTCAGCTCTATAGAAAATATCCTTTCTATCATACAAGTAAGGAATTCCTAAAACAATTCCACATATATCTACAGGAATTATATCTAACTCAACCTCATCTACAAATGCTGACCCAAAAGAAAACTTGAGTTTGCACTGTCTAGTCACTTGTAGTTGTGCTTTATCATTCAACCATCCTAATGGGTATGGTTTCTTATGAGGTGTAGTTGTTAATCCCAATTTATTTACAATTGCTTCAGAAATTAGATTTACTTATGAGCCATTATTAAAAAAAGTATCAATCTTTTTATTTTTGGAAATAACTCAAATATGGAAAAGCTCATGTCTTTTTCTCTCATGTTCTTCATCAACAACAGATTGAGTAGAATTACTAGTAGATGCTTCAGAATTCTTAGCTTTTATACATGTGGCTGCAATGATTGTTTCATCTCCCGAGTCTAACCCCAAATCTCTCTGAATAGCTGCAACAATCTTCTTCTTCTTGCCCTTAGAATTCTTAGGTCTCAGTTGTGGATGCAGAATCCAAAAATGCTCATCATCATGCCCCTCCTTTTTATAGTGAGTGCATGAAACTTTGCCTTTTTGTGCAGTGTTAGCCTTCCTTGCTTTCCACTTCTGCTTTCTTTTCTCCTTTCTCTTGCTTACAGTGGGTTGGGATGGTCCCCCAACTTCTGGATTTCCATTCTTTCCTCTAGCTTCTAGATGAGTAGCTTGTACAGATACATCATCTATACTGGTGGGATTAAACATGAGGATGGTATGCCTCATGTAGCTATGTAGACCACCAATGTACTTCAAAAGAATCTCTGGTGAGTCTAATGAGATGCCCAACATCAATGCTCTCTTTCTGAATTCTTGAGTATACCCTTGGACACTTTGCCCTTTCAACTGCCGAAGAGTTTGTGAACTCATCATGGCTTGTTGCATGTAGGCTAATGGATAGAATTTCTTTTTGATTGCAGAAACAAATTCACTCTAGACAGAGATGGTCTTACGATGCCTCTTCATATCAGCTTGGGTTCTGCCTTCCCACCAAACCAAGGCAGTGCCTCCTAGGCATAGGCTTGCCAGCTGAATCTTACTCTTGTCTGAGTCTATGTTCTGTACTCTGCAATACACATCAATTTGTCTAATCCAATTGTCCAACTTTTCAGAATTTAGCTCTCCATCATATATAGGAAAATCAAATTTAACATCTAGCTTAATCAAAGATGCTTTCCTATTATGCACAGGGGTACTAGGAGGTGTAGGAAATCTTTCTTCTTTTTCCTTTCCTTTTGAGTGGTCATGGGAATGAGATTCATCTTCTTCTTTTTCTTGTTTAGAGCTTGATGAATCCTCACCCTTATACTTTTTAAAGTCCCTATACATCTCTTCTACCATGGACTTTATAGCTAGGAAACTTTCTATGAATTGAGGGTCTGGCCCTATGGAACCTTCTTCTGACATTGTCTTAAGAGAATAGACTTTCCCAATTTCAGGATTAATTTCCACCAACTCTCCTTCTCCTAATTTGAGCTTTGATATAGTGATCATTCACAGCTAAACCAACATGAGCTTGTCTAACCATACAGCCTAGAGCTCTGATACAACTTGATCTGATAATCATCCTATGAGTGACCTCAGTTGAAGATTTATTAAACAAAAGGTATTACAAACTCATGTGCTGGTGTGTGTGTTTTGTGTTATTAAAACAACGGATTGATCAGATTTCCAATACACAAACATTTTAAATGGAAAGGCAATAGATAAATACAGTAAGCAACATAAAGACACAAACAATTTTTAATAAGGAGTCACCTTACTCTCCAGGGCTACGTCTTCAGTCCAGCTTCAGTGGTGGCCTTGTTTTATTGCATCTTATAGTAGAGAAATTACAATGCAGGGACTTAATACGAGTTCTCCTGAACAAGATTTTTCTTGGCAGGGTGGTTCTTGGATTCCCCAAGCCACTCAGAGTTCATAGACTCCTTTTCTTCCTATTAACCCTGTGACCCTTGGTCTATAGTGGAAAGAGCCAAATGTGATGCTCAGTCCGGACAGATTCCTCTCTGGGAAGACTTGAATCTTCAAGCTCTCTAGTTCTCGATGCTCCCTGTGGTAAGCTCGGCCCTCTATCTCCTATGCTTGGCTTGACTGTTCTCTGTGTTTAGTCCTCCTCTTGGGGTTCACTTTTCACTATCTCTCTTGGTCGCTTGGACTCCTTACAAAATCCTCCAACTACCTTTCAACTGTCTCCCTTGCAGCCGTGCTTGGAGTTCCTTGTTTGGTGTCAGCATGAATGCTCAGGGAGTGCCATGTGCCCCCATCTAACTGGTGCCAACATGATTCGTCGTCTCATTTCTTTGGTTATGTTGCGGATATGTTCTTTCTCCACCGTGGCAGTCAAATGGATTCCAAATCCTTTTAAATCATGGCTTAATCCCCTATTGATTCTGCTTCTTTCATCGCACATAATCTCAACCGTCCAATCTAGGCTCCTTCATATTCAACGTCATACGCACGTCGAGTGCGATTGACTTGCTCGACCGTTAACGCGCGATCACAGTGATTTTTCTATCACCTCCACTGCCACGCGTTGTTCCCTAAGTGGAATTGCTCTGCTGCTGTCCAAAACCTCTTACTGTTCAAGGGCAACTCGATCAAAACTATCGGTTTCCAGGGTGCGTGTCCTGCCTTTGTCCTTTAGCACTTTTTCTTTTCCACCCGCGGTTCTCTAGCTCCCAACGTGACCGAGTGCTTGAGGCTCTTCCATTTTAGCCCCGTTTGCCTAGCGATGCATCAAAATCGCCTCCTTTTCCCGATCTGGGGCTCCCAGGGGCTGTTTTGACCTCCTGCGTAGTCTCCATGGGCCTTGGTCAGCACGCTTTGACCAAGGTCCTCATCGTTTCGTGCCGGTTGCCATGTCCACTGGTTCAAGGTGTTTTTGATGCTATTTTGGATTTCATTAGATATTTGTTTAACTTGATACAGCCAAATTTCTTGACAGTATTTTATGGATTCGATTCGGATCACTCGTCTCCAACACTGTTTCTATGTTCAGCCATGGTCTCAAAAGGAATGTTTTCTTGCTCTTCTTTTGTTAAGGGATCTTTGTATATCTCTAGAGGTTGACCTATAAGTTATTCTTGATCACTGCCACTGAAGAAGAGAGAAGGGTGACTTAGTGATGTAGTGGGGGTGTTGCGTAAGAATTTTCCTATTTTGTCTCTGTTCCTACGAGGCATGAAAGCGAATATTTTTGGCTGAATTTTGGTGGGGTTTTTTTTTTTTTTTTGCTTGTACCTGCAAAAAAATTAAAATGGATTGAACTGCAACTAACTAAAATCTATCTTGCTGAAATGAAAATGCAGAATTGAAATGAAAGCTGGAAATGAATATTCTATGTTGCTGAATGAAATTGAGGAATTGAAATGCTAGGTTATGCTTACAGAAATGAAATTGCAGAACTGAAACGCTAATCTATGAAAGCAGGAAATGTCTAATCTACTTTTGTGGAAATGAAATTGCATAATGGAAATGAAACGATCTACTCTACGCTTGCTGAAATAAACTACTTAGCAGAAGGTTGTAGTAGAAAATAAAAGAAAAGAAGCAATCACAAATACTCTGACGCTTCCCCGGCAACGGCACCAAAAAGATGGTGGGATCCAGTATTGCAGCAATAATACTGCAACTCCTGGGACTCCCTTCTTTACTTTTATCGACCTGGTAGTTCGTAACAAACTTGGAAGCGACGGTGTTGTATGCACAAGTACTAGCTCTTGCTGCAGGTTGTCACTTGATCAGTTGGCACAAGTTTGCTAAGAGCTTAAGCCAACTTCTATGAGCTCTTAGAAGAGGCTTTTAACTGTGATGGATGAAATCTAACTCAAAGGAGGTTAGTCTACTTGCAGAAAGAAACCAAAAGCTGAAAGGAAATGCAAACACTAGCAAACCCTAATTCTACCGACTAACCCTACCGGTGCAAGAAAAGAGATGAAAGTAGTGGAAATGGATGCCATTGACTTTTAGAAAGGTAAAATGCATGTGACTAAGCTACTTCTGCAATAAAATATGGAAAAAACAACTTTTTGTATTTTTGAGTAAGTTGGCAGAGTTATTATGCATGTCTTTTAAGTGTTTTTGACTGTGCAGAGGTTGATTGGAAAAAGGATATGGAATAGGCACTTTCAGGAGGTTGGGAAGGTGAGAAGAGGGTCTAAGGAGTCCTCAACACCCTTCCGAAGGTTTCACAGTGTTTGGATCTCAAGAAACCACTTTCGTGAGCTTCTACAGGAAGTCTGCAGGGGTTCTACAGGATGTTCAGAAAGGGAATTTTGGAGGGTTGATGGTGGAAGAAAGGTGGAGAAGTGGGCATGGAGGTTAAATGAGGGTGTGAAGAGGTCTAGGACCTAGTGAATGAGGCTAAGGCGTGATTAAGACAATTGGGTTTGTTCGAAGATAGAAGAAGCAATGTTGCACAAGAATGTAGGAATTAGGGCAAAGTGAGAAAATGTGGCAAATGAAAGGCAAAAATATGAGTTAGAGGACAGAGCAGGTTGTATTGATGGAGTAGGGGTAGGAAAAGAGGTATCACAGGTGCTCTGCATGTTATTTTCCAAACTGATCAAACGAAGACTAGGAAAACCAAAGATCTAGCTACTTTAACCTAATTTGACGTAAATACCATAAATCATGATGGACATAAGTTTATTGGCAGAAAATCATGTAAGAGAACTATGAAAACCAAGCAAGAATGGATCTAAGCATGTAATCACAACTGGTACCAACTTTTGCAACAAAGAATCTAACATTAGCAATTGCATGAAGAAGCAAGAACAATGTTTTTATGGCAGCAAGGACACCTTGGTCTCAGCTCATGGTCCCAAGGAGGGAGAGGTGAGATCAAGGGTTGCTTGATGGCCCTTTTTGAAGATTTTTTTGTTACCAACCTATTAAATGAACCCGAAACATGAAAAACTATTTCAATCATCAAAAATGGACTAAGTAACCAAGCAATATTGTAATCTACTAGCAGAAATTATTCTATGAATATAGCAAAAACATATAACAGTACACAGAGGAGGTCCTGGAACTTAGGTTGGGCCCAACCCCAAGAGCTAAAGGCTCCTAAGAAGAAGCTCAGAGTTGATGCAAAATGAAACTGATCTTCATTACTCAGAAAATAACCATATCACAAGAATGTTTACAGCAAAAGCTCCAAAATGAGCTGAAAAACAGAGCAGCCTAAAGTGCGAAATACAAATGTTCCAAAAGTAACCTACGAAGGCTGGAAGCATTCCTTATTATACACTATGAGGACCTCCAACAGCCCTCCTTAACTCAAGGGGTTCAGCTGCTCAAACTGCAAGTAATTAGTCACTTTACAAAATGCTTCTCAAATGCCCTTGGAAATCATCTTTGGTGGCATGCTGAACTCTGAGCTGATGGTGGAGAATTCGAGGAAGGGACCATTTAGTGTAGGAGACACCCTTTCTATGAATCCTCAGCCTTGTTCCCTCGTGTTTGGCTGTCATCTGGCTCATAAATGCTTGACCTTGGTCCAAAAGTTGTCCAAAAATCTACAATAACCACATATTAGACTTCATGGTCAAGTGACTATTCTCATTCATTCAATTAACATAAATATACTCAAAAGCATTCATAAACTATGAAGAATGGTGGATTAATCAAGAATAATAGGCAATAATGAGCCCAATAAGTTACCCATTTTTTGGGCTCATCACAGTCCATGCCTTATTCGCCCATGTGGCCTCAATACCAGTTCCCACCTTGGCAGTAGTGGGCTCCTCAATCTAGTTCGAGTTCCTCATGGGCTCTGAATTGGTGGGGACCTTCTCCTCCTGGTCAATTTCCCCTATCAATGCCACAACAACAACTTCAGTTACCTTCTAATGTGCCTCTAGTGAATCAACCTGTTCATCCCCAAATTCCCATCCAACCCAATTTGAATCCTAACAATAAAGGGGCTCAGCATGCTGACACTGTCAACCTACCTTCATACAACATCTCTACCACATAATTCTATGGGATGAATTTACGGTCTGGGTGGACAATAGGTGCTCAACCATCACCAGTTATCGTTGAACAAATTGACAGTTAGGAAAAGGAACCAAAAATGGCTGAAGAGGAATTAAACCAAGACAAAAAAAATCATACATCTCCTCAACTGCCAGGGACTCAAAAACACCAAGTTGAACTGCCCTATCCAGAAAGGTTTGTTTTGAGTAAGCAAACTCCTCAAGCTGAGTTTGAGCTATTAGGGGAGTTACAAAATTTATTTGTCAAGATTCCCATGTCGCAAGCTATGAGGGACCTACCTGTATACGCAAAAGCTCTTAGGTAATATTGTGCTAAGAATCCTAAAAATAAATCAAGAGACCCGCTCACTATTCATGTAATGGGAAAGATATCAGACTTCATGATGGGAAGGTCCATGCCTGTAAAGTATGGGGATATCGGGAACCCAATTTTAACTATGAAAATCAATGGGGTAGAAATTCCAAATGTACTGGTAGATTTGGGTGTTTCCATAAATGACATCACTGCTGAAACTATGCATGCATTAGGTCTTCATAATTTGAAGCACACACCTACAGTGTTAGAGCTGGCAGATCGATCTACAGTGAAACCAGTAGGAAAGTTAAAAGACATCACAATTTAGGTTGATTCATGGCACTACCCTGTGGACTTCCTAGTACTCCAAACACAATCTCAAGTTGAAGGCTATCCCCTGGTTCTAGGAAGAGCATGGCTGGCAACCACAGATTCTTATATTGGGTGTCGATCTAGACATATGATCATTTTGAATGGGAAAAACACTAAGAATATAGTGTTATATCCTCCCGTAGAACCTAACTCATCAACAAAATCAATAGGTTGCAAGAAATATTTATACAAGAAAGAGTCCGAATCAGAAAATGAGGAGTTAAGATTAGTTCTAACTATTGGACAGGCCCTCCAGCTAAAATCTGAAACAGAAGATGACACAAGTATTACCTTTATTAGTGATCCTTGTTCTGTTTTAGATTTAAATCGGCAAATCCTGGAGTCTATCTTGAGCTGTGAGACTCATGAAAGTATTGGAACAGTAGATGGATTTGATGAGCTACCTACAACTGCTACCCATGACAGTATTTCCGTGGAAATAGAACCAGGAAAAGCCTTGAATATCAATCTAGACCTGTCAAAGTCCCAGAAGAAACAACTCTTGGATGTTCTTCAGAAACAGAAAGAAGCCTTCGCCTGGGAATACTCATATATGAAGGGGATTCCTGCTAATCTATGCACCCATCACATATACATTAAGGTACTGTCATCCTGTGAGGCAACCCCAGAGAAGAATGAACCCTGCTTTGAAAAACATTATTAAGGAAGAGCTCCAAACGATGCTGGATGTGGGATTTATCTACCCTATTTCAGACAGCCAATGGGTTTCCCCATTAGTACTGGTCCCTAAGAAAAATGGTAAATGGCGAATATGCTTGGACTACAGAGAATTAAATAAGGTAACTTAGAAAGACCATTTTTCATTACCATTCATTGACCAAGTCTTAGATACATTGGCTGGGAAGAAGTTTTTCTCCTTCCTAGATGGATTTAGCAGGTACAACTAGATCCAAATAGCTCCTAAAGATTAGGATAAGACCACTTTCACATGCCCTTGGGGAACGTTTGCATACCGGGTCCTCCCATTTGGTCTCTGTAATGCGCCTACAACATTCTAGAGGGAAATTTTAGGGATTTTCTCTGATCTGATGGATGATAGAATTGAGATTTATATGGATGATTTCACGGCATATGGATATTCATTTGAAGAAGCATTGGGAAAGCTAGAAAAGGTTCCTGAAAGATGCAAGGAGGCGCATGTCTCTCTAAGTACGGAAAAATGCCATATGATGATGAACGAAGAAATATTCCTGGGGCACTTGCTTTCGGCTGCAAGAATCCAGATGGATCCAGCTAAGATAAAGGTAACAAACATTTTCCAATACCCAGAACACCCACTCAGGTACGTAGCTTTATTGGTTGTGCTGGTTATTATAGGCACTTTATGGAAAATTTTGCTAAAACAGCACATCTGATTTTTCAATTACTTACAAAAGATGTAGACTTTGTGTTGACAGATGACTGTGATGCAGCCTTTGTGAAGATCAAGGAACTAGTCTGTAGTGCTCCAATCCTTAGAGGGCCAGACTGGGCATTACCATTCCATATTCATGTTGATGTTTCCCAGACAACAGTTGGGGCAGTTTTGGGGAAGCAAGTGGATAAGGTACCATATGCAGTCTACTATGTTAGTAAGAACTGGGCTCATATTGAGTTATACTACACAATGATTGAAAAAGAATTCCTTGCTGTCATCTACGCCATCATCAAGTTCTGGCACTATATTATTGTTTACCCCACCTTTGTACACACTGGTCATGCAGTCATCAAGTATTTAATGAATAAACCCATTACTCCTAGTCATATTACAAGATGGCTTTTGCTACTTCAATAATTTGACATTACCATAGTAGATAAACCAGGGAAGGACAATGTGGTTGCTGATTTTCTATCTAGGTTAGAAAATAACGTTGAAGGTACACCTATTGAAGATAACTTTCCAGATGAGTATCTCTTTGCAATTTCCACTAATACTCCGTGGTATGCAGATATTGCTAACTATCTTGCTACAAGGAAGGTACCTCATCATTTGTCATATAAGGATCAATGGAAAATTATTCATCATAGTATTTGATATTCATGGATGGCAGGATACCTCTTTCATACAGGGGTTGATCAATAGATTCGGCGCTGTGTATTAGAGGATGATATCTATGAGATATTGAAGGCTGCCCATGGTGGACCTTGTGGAGGACATTTTGCAGATAAAAGAATAGGCCACAAGGTGCTGCAAATGGGATACTACTGGCCTTCTATCTTTCGTGATGCTAGAGATTATTTCTGAAGATGTGACAACTATGAATGAATGGGAAAACTGGGGAAATCGGATGAAATTCCATTATAACCCCAAATAGTCCTTGAACCTTTTGAGAAGTGGGCCATCGATTTTTTTGGACCCATCAACCCGCCTTCTCATTAGAAGGTTCACATCTTGGTCTTTACTGATTATGTGACTAAGTGGGTGGAAGCCAGAGTGGTTGCAAAAGCAACAGAACAAGTGGTGGCAGATTTCCTTTTTGAAGAGATTTTTGCCCAATATGGTACCCTGAGAGAAATTGTTTAAGATGGAGGAGCATAGTTCACATCCCACATGATAGAGAGGCTTATGCAGAAATATGGGGCCAAACACAAAGTGACAACTCCTTACCATCCCCAAGTGAATGGACAGGTAGAAAGCACAAAAAAGGTATTGGAGAATATCTTGACAAAAACTGTAGCAAGTCATCACCAGGATTGGTCGCAGAAACTTCCAGAAGCTCTTTGGGCGTATAGGATGACATGGCAGAATAAAACCGGGTTTTCACCATTTCAGCTAGTCTATAGGAAATCCCCCTTGTTTCCAGTAGAGTTTGAGATTAGTATGCTCAGAATGGATTTGGAAGTGGGATTAGACTTAACAGAGGCCCAGAAACACCAACTGGAATAGCTCAATGAGTTAGATGAGATTCATTCAGTAGTTTTCCAGAGAACCACTGTTGTCCAACAACAGAGAATGAAATGGCATGATAAATTTATCAAGAATAAGGTGTTTCATATAGGAGAATGGGCATTGCTCTATGACTCCCCGTCCAAAGATTTTAAAGGAAAGCTTCACACTTGTTGGATGGGACCCTATGAAGTGGACGCTATATTCAATAATGGAACAGTGAGATTGGTTACAGTAGATGAAAATCGTACTTCCTTCCTAGTGAACGGACACTGTCTGAAGTTATACCACTGTCCAAATTCTAAGGATGCCTTCATCAAACATTTTTCTGATACATCTGGCTTGATGGTTGTTGGTGCAGAGAATACTCCCTTTGCCTTCTGTTACATATCTATCTATCTATCTTATATATATATATATATATATATATATATATAATAATATATATATTATATAGATTAGATATAGTATATATATATATATGTTGTTACCACTTACTTGTTTGTCTTTTTGCAGGAATAAGAACCGAATTATGACAAGGTGAAACTAAGAAATTTTTCAAGTAACACTCGTTGTTGTTACTCTGCTAGTGATGTTACTCCACCATTGTTGTTACTCCATCGGTTCTGTTACTCTGTAGTTGCTATTACTCTGTCATTGCTTTTAGTCCACCGGTGCTGTTACTCTGCCCTTGTTGTTGCTCCGCCGGTGCTATTACTCCACCGTTGTTGTTACTCCATCGGTGCTGTTACTCCATAGTTGTTGTTACTCTGTCACTGTTGTAACTCTGTCGCGCTGTTACTCCACCGGTGTTATTACTCCGTCGACGTTGTTACTTTGCCGTTGTCACTACTCCGCTGTTATTTTTTCTATTACTCCACTGCCAGGTAGGTTGCTAGGTATGCCTTCAATGACTCTTACGAATTTAATTAAAATATTCCAAAGAAGAGACTAGTACGTGCCACGGATGGACGCATTTAAGTTAGGGGTTCCCATCATAAATAAATGATGACATACCTAAAATCATAATCATATCACACCATTACCAAATCTAATGCGAACAGGAATAAAAAATAGTGCGATTTTGTAATCATGATTCCTAGGCATTGGAATTTGAAATTGTACACCAAAAAACCTTACCGGTCATTTCCCCAGTATGCTATATTCAATCACCATAATCATTCATGTGTACTACCATACCCTGCCATTATTTGTTGTGTTTTTCGAGGTGTACTAGCCATTATTACCATTATTTTACCCTACGGCCACCATGCTAGACATTATTGCCATCGTCAGTGGGATTGCTGCTACTCTCCCCCTACCAGCTGATTATATCCATTGTGTTGATCCAGTTCCTAAATGATGGGTGGGTTGGCTATGCGCCATGAGTCGGAGGATATGAAAATGGTCTAAAATAATTAGGAAGTATGGCAGGTTTTTGAAAATGTAGGGTGGAACATCTAGTTTGACAGGTTGCCTGGGTTTAACGAGGCGATTGTGATCAAATTTGTACTCAATTTAGAGGAAGGGAGCTCTTGGGTCCGAGGGATAGAAATCCATGTTATAGAGGAAATGATTGTAGAGGTCAACAAGCTACCTCAGCAGGGGCAGAAATGGTTTTCACGAAGAACAGCCCTCTTGGAGTTCCATAAAGAATTTTTACGATCCAGAGAAAATGTTGTTCATTAAGGCTGGGGGTATGTCTGAAATTCATTACCACACCCATGGGGTGAGGTAGCAAATTTTGTAATGAGATACATTACCTACGAGGGGAGGTATACCACCATGTTTAAATATCATTTTAGAATCTTGGCTCACCTTTGGTTCCCACAATCGGAAGCCTTCTCATTGAATATGCCTTTCTTCCTGTTAAAATGTCTCCAGCTAATAGTGCAGTCTGCTCGGCGTTCATGACAAGTGGCGGCAGTCATTACCAACCATGGGCTGGTTCGGTTGTTAGTCATGCATGCAATCGATCGACTTCAAATCCCATGGGAAACATTTCAGGATTCTACAGAGGAAGAGATAGAAACTACTAGAGCTGCTAGAGAAGAAGAATCAGAATGGAGGAAGGAACTGAAGTAGAGGATGAATACATAGATCACAAAGAACAAGAGGAAATGGAGGTGGACCCGAGGGGCTAGAATAGAACTAGGAGCGTGAACCAGAAAGGATAGTCGAGGTTTCTCCACAAGAACCAGCCTCGACTACGAAACTAATGGAAGAAGAAGTGCTACGGCAAGTGGCCGATATAGAAAGGGTCACCAGCACCATGACCAAGGCTGTCTCACAAGAACCAGCCTCGACCATGGAGCCAGTGGAGCAAATCAGTAGCACTATAATAAGAGAAGAGGGACCACATCAGGCTGAGGTGGAGGACTTCGTTAATATTGCAGCCGGGGGTGTCCCACAAGAGCCACTCTTGACCATAGAACCAATGGAGGAAGATGAACCAGGACGAGAGGGGCCCGAAGCTGAAAGAACCATGGGGCCAACAAAAGGAGAGGCTATGGTTATAATGGACGGAATTGATGTAATGATGCAAGAATCCATTTTTATGAATGTCATGCTGGAAGAAACAGTGCCAACATTGTCTATTCAAAAACTGCTAGATACAAAAGGTGGTGTTACACAAGAACCACCATCAACCTGTCTGACCCTGGAGATTGCAGAGGAATTAGATGCTGAGACTGATGCTGCTCCACAAGAACCAGCATCAACCTCAAAATAGGGGACTCCATAGGAGGGGGTTTCAGTGCAGAGTAGAGACGCTGCAGATAGAGGGAAAGAGCCCGAGGCCACAATCCGGGCCGAGATAGATCAGGTAGGAAAATTATTTCAATTTTCCTCTTACTTCTCCATTCCAAAAGGGATGAGGGTGTCTCGCTCTCCCCGACACACAGAGGAGGATGTTTCCGTTCCATCAATTTTGAATTTTGATGGGAGGAATAAAGGACCAATTGCCACAGGTTCGTGGGTCGTAGAATTCTAGAGAGGTCTTTTCCAGGCACCCAAAAGAGAGGAAGAGATAGGTGTTTCTAAAATAAAGGAACTTAGAGGGGCAATTTTGGCTGAAATACTGATGGACACCCATCAAATGAATGTGCCACCCATTGAAATAGATTCTCAGTAGGTCGAGGTAGGAGTCAGTAAGGAAGCGGTTTCTCCCAGGGAAGAGAGACCAAGCGAAGCAAACCCGTCAATTAACCCTATGGATACTCCCTTGAGTAATCCACCACTTGACGAACTGGATACAGTACCAGATGAGGTGGTGGTTAAACAAGAATGGGTAGAATTATGTGAGCAATGGAGGTTGCCTCTTAAGCAAAAATATCAACTACAATTCAAAGAAACAATGTGGCTCAAAACAGAGGTCAAAAGGCTGAGAAGGTAGATGCATTGGTTGAAGAAATAGGTAAGGAAATATAAGCGGCAGACTAAGAAGCCCAAAGCCACGATGGATGAAGCAGAGACATAGGTATATGGAGTGGCAACAACATTTGTTTCCACTCGGATAGACCCTATAGAGAATTTGTTTGAAGGTCGTGAGTTTTCTTTGATGGCTGAAGTGCAAACCTGGAAATACACCGCAGCGCGATATCAAAACGAAGTGAAGAAAGCCCAAGAACGAGCATCCATGGCTATCTTTGAATGTGTGGAGCACATAGATATAATGCAATTTAGGTTTGAAAAGTAGCAACTCAAGGTGGAATGGCTGGAAAGATAGGTGGCAAAGCTAAAAACCGACAAAGAACAGATGCTCCATTTAGCATAGGAGGTGATGGCATGTCACCCTCCTGCTTCCAGTTATTCTTTATTTTTTCATGAACATTTTATTTTCTTTTGTTTGGAAAGTATCCAAAAATGAATTAGTCACGAGATCAAGGATGGTGTACATTTCCTCCAGATAATGAGAGCCCATGATGTGCCAACTCAACATTTGATGTATGAGCTTTACATGCACAGGTATCTCCTACGTGTTGAAAGAGAATTTAATCTGGGCCCATATGTGGGGGAGATTCATTTAAGGGCCCTCACCTCTTACACTTTGAATCAAATAAGTTGGCAAAAGGCTTCTAACACGTTTGAGTCAAATCAGGCCACGAAGCCTTTTATGGTAAGAGGAGAACCTGAGAGGTCAATAACTATGTACAATAAGCACACTACATTTTTAGAAATTATGGGAAATAGGGAACAAATGCTGACGACACAAAAGTGGTGCATTGATCTCTATGTCAAGCAATTAGTCACGTTTCAAGCTAAGGCCTTGGGTAGTTGTCAGAAAAGGTGGATGATGTCACCCACATATGTCTGAAATAGAGAACCGTTTGGAGCACCAAATTTTTCACGAGCACTCAGTAGGGTGCCAAGATATGTGGCATGCATCCAAACATGTGGGGTCAGATAGATGGGAATTCGATTTCAGTACCCTATCCTTTGGTTGCCAGCAGAGCACTACACCCCAGCATATAATGTACCAAATTATTGGTGGAAGGAGGCTCTTCTTTCAGAGGGGTTTAAGGTTCCAGGAACAGACATGGCCGAGGAATATGATCTCGCCTGACTTCATGAAGAACATAGCCTATCCAACCCAGACCCATGGAGACGGAAATCTACATGAGGGCAAGTAGAAGGTTAGTTGGGGGGAGATGTTGGGCACCAAATCGACCTATCCTTTTCTTGCATTTCCACTCCTCTTTTCATCCCTTTTGTATTCCTTCGCATATATTTACTATGTAAAACTATGAGGTAATTCCCCTTTATCGTCCTTTGGGATATTTAATTGATGAAGTAATGTCATGAGGGTTTTTACCTATGCTAACCACTAAAAAATGTTATGGCTACAGATTATGGAGTGTAGGTGTTGACCTCACGGCATATCGCAACAGTTCCACGATTCACAACAGCTGATCGACCACAATGAAACAACATAACTAATTTGCAGCTATTCTCAACCTGTTTTGGATCATTCCTGTTCTTATTCTCTCGACATTGTTGTTGTGTGAATTGATTTATATCTTTGGGCATATAGTTTCCGGGTTTTGGGGAGAGGTGTTACTACCCTTTGTACTATATAAAAGATGGGCCATTCTTGTATGAGGGGATAGCCATACCCTGCATTGTATTGTAATAGCATTGTTTAGATTAATAAAATGCAACCCTTTCACTGTTCTATCTTTCGCTGTGAGTAACACAACTCTGATCAGAGAGTTGGGCCTACTCTTCTGATCAAGTGTTACGTGTTTTCTTGTTATGTGTGTATTTTCCATGCTTGTGTTTATTTCTTTATTGCTATTGCAGATTCTTTAGATCATTGTGAATACCTTTTTAAGTTATGTAGTTGAGTTCCTATTTCTGTTTCAACAATGTTTTGATTTGGTAATCACGAACCCTTGGTCGATGATAGATTATAACCTTGCCCCTGCATATACCTTGCTTGTTGCCTTGAAAAGAATACTCACCTAGATTGATACATTAATGTAGGAAAAGGGGTGAATAAATTGTTCATACCTGGACACCAACATAAACCAAATTGAAGAGTTGGATTATCATGTGCATAACCGTTTGTTGTATCACTTGCGAAAGTTGTGTATTCCACAGGGAGAAAGAAACAATATCATAAGGGAGGCGCACACTTCATTGATTGCTAGAAACTTTGGTGTCGGTAAGAGAGTAGAGAATCTCAAAAGATATTTTTATTGGCCACGCATGTTTGATAATATATCTCGCTTCATTAGAGGATGCTATTTGTGTGCAACACGTAAGCCTAGTAATAGGAAACTAGGATTGTACACTCCACTTTCGGTACCTTCACATCCATGGGAGAGTATCTCAATGGATTTTGTAGGAGGCCTTCCATTGTCAAGGAAAGGTCATGATTACTTGTATGTAGTTGTAGATAGGTTCAACAAGATGTGCATTTTGACACCATGTAAAAAGAAAATTATAGCTGAACAAACAACTCATCTCTTCTTTCAAAACATTTGGGTTCATTTTTGTCTTCCTACTTCCATTGTAAGTGATCGAGGTTCTTGATTTTTTGGGAATTTTTGGTCAAATTTGTGGGACATGATGGAAACAAAGTTGAAGAAGAGCTCAACCTGTTATCACTAAACAAATTTCAAAGAAAAAGGGTAAGGTAAGGAAGAATTGGTCTTGGTCACTTTCGTGTTCCTTTCATACATAAGAAGCACTTGGAAAGCTAGGGTCAGCATACATTAGAGTTCTCCATTTCAATTCAAGCAAGGCAACTAGCACCCAAGAAGAAGAATGTAGCTTTGAGGAAGTCAAAAAGAAATTGATGTCTGCCAATCTTGAGATTGCCCAACTCAATAAAAGGGCAAGGAAACATGCAATTGAAAAGGCAAATTTCAAAAGAGTAAAAGCTAGTTGAGAAGATGGGAAAGTTCCAAGATATGAAGTAGTGAGTATTCATGATCAATACTACACCTGGACAGTCCCTGCAATAAAAGAAGCAAGACACATCAGAAGGGTCAAGGCAAAATTGAGAGCTGGAATCAGAAGTATGAAGAGGCAAATCAAAGATCTGAAGATACAACTAAGCCAGCTTGAAGGACATCCTTAGCTAAAAGAAGTTACACAGCAAGTAAGGCTAAGTCCTAAATTTTGATAGATTACCTTTTGACATTTACCTTGAAGAATGGTGTCCATATATTCAGATTTGAATAGCTTCATGAAAGATGGAAAATCCATTTCAAGAAAAATAAAGACTCAAGAAAGTTAAATTTTGGTCTTAAACTGTGTTTTTGAAATTACACAGCAGTTTCGTAGCGCGCTACAAAATTGCTGTAGGTGATGCCTAACGCATAGCAGTTTCATAGTGCGCTACGAAACTGCTGTAGCTGCATATAATGATTTTGTGGGCCAATTTTGAGAAGAAAAAGGAAATATTTTTGAATATGGGCAGCTGAAAAGGATTACTTACAAGCTATAAACATCAAGCAAGGGAAAAACAAGGACATGAAAGACATTCTTGAACTCCAAACTTTATGTTATGAAAATGGTCATTATTTCGTAGCTAGAATTGTTCATGATGCTTCAGGCAGCATTAAAGGAGTTATTTTTATTAATGCAAGTGTAGGATCAGAGTCTATGGTTGATTAATTCATTTCATGTGATTAAAGAGACAACATGGTTAGAAGAAGGATTCGAAGACAAGCATAAGAATGAAACTCTAAAAAGAGGAACTTTGTCTCCTTGTTTTTACTAGTCAACTGCTAGAAGAGTTCCTGAGCAGCTGAGAACTTAATTTTGAAAATTGAAAGAGAATTTTCTTCCTAACATACTGAAATACAAAAGCCTCCTTCTGTTTCTCCAAATTCATTATTATCTGGGAGAAATGTATGACCAAACATGCGCTACGAAACTGTTGTAGGTGCCGCTTTTCACAAACATATTTCTCCTGTTCTACACCTGTTTTTCAAAGACATATTCTTGGCGGTAGAAAAGGTATTTCAAAAACCAAAGGGAGGTTTTTGTTCAAAACGGTTTGGTTCACAAAATACTCCTTCATTTTTTCAAAATACAATTTTTATGAGAAGATACGAGCTCTGTCCCAACACCTTTTTTTCAGCCAGAACAGAGCAAGGAACAATCTCCTAGTTTCCAGGAACAGTAAAAGGATGAGTCATCAAGGGCCAGCTGGAGGGTTATCAGCACCATCAAATTCGAATTCATGGAGTTATAGGTGTCAAAAGGATTTTTTAATTCCTAGATAAGGTTGTTTTAATCATAATGAGGAGTTACACTCCTAATTGTTTTAGGTCTCTAGAACTGCCAGTTAACAGTCAGTTACATTTAATAGTTAGTTTTAAGTATCAATAGGTGTCATAGTAGGAAGAATTCGAATGTCCCTTATCCTGGAGGAGGAATCTAAGTCATGTAATGAACTCTATATATTGAAGAAGATGTAATGCACTCAAGGTTGGAAATTTTTCAAAGAACACTCATGTTGTGCTTTTGTAGAAGACTGTGTTTTAATGTAATACAATGATTTGGCTTTGCTCCTTAGGATTCAATAGGAGTTCAATGTTTAAATTGTCCTATGGTTGTCTTCATTTTATTTATTGCAGTAGTATGAATGCATGATTACTTAGAACTCATTGGCTATGCTCTAACTTCCTTCATGTATTTGTAGACTGTGTCTTCCTACATATTTTTGATGTGTTACTGATATGTTGAACTCCAGATGCCCTGACTTCCATGCAAAGTTAATATTACTATCATATTAAAGCATTTCTTGACTCCATAAGCCCAATGGATGTTTATTGATCATGTTCAACCATTCATATTTCTTCACTTGTTTCATAGAGTTAGCCATCTAATCTTTATCAAAATCTTTAACCTAGTGAGAGAGCCCTCTCAGGTTGAGGAGGCTAAGCCTCAGCCAAAAGTTGGTTTGAAACAGTTACTCAAGGTCTACCTGATCAACAGTCTATTAGGAATGGGTTTTGTGATAACACAACCTTTCATCCACAAACTGTTATGAAACCAGCTCACAAAAAGATAGAAAAGGTAGATCAACACCTTAGAAATAAGCCTCTTCGAGGGGGCAACCTCCTTTACATTACACAAATGAACAATTCTTAGATGATTCAAATGAAAAATCCTCCTTTCTATAAATAGGAGTCTAAGGGGACACAATATAACCAAGTCGACCTAACAATAATAATATAAAGCCACAAAAATAACAATACTAGGATTCTATGGGGCATAATAATAACAATATGGGGACAATAGGGGCACAACAATAACAATAAGGGATACAATGTCAATAGTAATGGGGGAATCATTAGTATTATAGGGACCTAACATGCCACTCTCCTTTAAAAAAGTGTTGTCCTCAACGCTTGAGTATTTTTGGGTGCTTCTGTATAAAATTCTTATCCTCCCATATGTAATCTTCAATGGGTAAGTTCTTCCACTTGATGAGATACTCTAAAATTGATCGATTTTGTAGCTGTCGAGTTCTTGTTGCTTTGACTGCTTCAGGTTCCAATATTAGTTTCCCTTCCTCATCAAATTTTGGTAATATTCTTTCAACTAGAATCTTGTCACCTATAACCTTCTTTAAGCATGAAACATGGAAAACTGGGTGCACTCAGGAAGCTGCAAGAAGTTCCAATTTGTATTCCATAGTACCTATCTTTTGAAACACCTTGTACTAACCATAATGCTTTGGTGATAATTTATTATCCTTCTTTGCTTGCTTGAGGGACATTTGTTTATATGGTTGTAGTTGTAGGAATACCCAATCACCTACATCAAAACTTCTTTCACTGTGATGTTGATCTACCTGCTGTTTCATTCTATTCTGCGCCAAGGTAACGTTATCCTTTTAGAGTTGGAGAACTTGTTGCTGATTCTCGATGTGATCTTCCACTACTTGAACCTTAGAATTTTCTCTTAAATATGATGTGATGGATGGTGGATGATATCCATAAAGTGCCATAAATGGGGTCATTTTTGTTGTATTATGGAAGGAAGTGTTATACCACCATTCAGCCAGAGGAAACCATTTGACCCATTGTGTATGTTTATCAGATACAAAGCAACGAAGATATCCTTCCAAACATTTGTTTACTGTCTCAGTTTTCCCATTAGATTGATGATGATAAGATGAGCTATGAGCTAATTGAGTACCAAGACAAGAAAATAATTTTGTCCAAAAATTTCCAGTGAAAATGGGATCTCTATTGCTTACAATAATCTTTGGGTTTCCACGTACCTTTTGAATTGTTTCCATAAATGCAGTAGAAACTATACTCACTTTAAATGGATGAGATAATGCACAAAAGTGTGCATACTTGGTAAGTCTATCAACTACCACCATGGTAACACTCTTTCCTTCGGACTTGGGTAAACCTGTGATAAAATCCATTGAAACCTCCTCCCAATGTTGGCTTGGAATGGATAATGGTTGTAATAGACCTGGGGTCTTAATTGTTTCAACTTCATTTTTTTGGAAAACCAAACATTCCACTACAAACTTTTGAATTTTCGATTTAAGGCCATCCCAAAAAAATTCCTTCTTAACCCTGTGGTAAGATTTTAGAAATATTGAGTGCCCTCCTAAGGGAGAGGTGTGCAATTCCCTAAGAATCTTTTGTTTGAGTTGGGAATTCTTACATAGATATAACCGATCTTTGTACCATAACGAATCATTTTTCCAGCTAAATGTATCAGATGTACTGTGATCTTGTTGTAACTTTTCAATGAGTGCCCACACTTCTTCGACATTCTTCCATTCATCCCTTGCTTCATTTATCCAATCTGGTTGGATAATAGAAATGGCGCAAAAGAAATGCTTCCACATCCTCATCCTTTCTTTAGAATGCATCTACGACAACATTTTTCTTCCCTTTTTTGTAGATGATCTCAAAGTCATAACCCAACATCTTTGTGACCCATTTTTGTTTCTCTTCTAAAGATAATATTTGTTCTAAAACGTATTTAAGACTATCATGATTTATTTTTACCTTGAAGTGTCTTCCCATTAGGTAGGGTCACCATTTCTTAAGTTCATTTAGTATTGCCAATAGTTCCTTCTCATAAATAGCTTTGTGTAAATACTTTCCTTTGATTGGACAACTTTCGAAAGTAATGGGTCTTTCTTCTTGCATTAAAATAACACCAATTCCATTTCCTGAGGCATCACATTCCACAATAAAGGTTTTTGTGAAGTCCGGTGTAGCTAAGACCAGTGCTTGGCACATTCCCTATTTAAGATGTTCAAAGGCCTTCGTTGCTTCTGGAGTCCATGAAAATGCATCTTTTTTAAATAATGTTGTTAGAGGTGCTGCTATTCTCACATAATTCTTAACAAACTTGCGATAATACCCTATCAACCTCAGAAATCCTCGTAGATGATTTATGGATGTGGGGATTTTCCATTCCTTAATGGTTTTAATTTTGCTAGGGTCTAACAAACACCTTCATGAGATACAATATGACCCAGATATTCCACCTCTTGTACTCCAAATAAACATTTGGAGCTTTTTGCATATTGTTTCTCCTCCAATAATTTTAGCACCCCGTCAACATGTTGAACACGATTCTTCCAAGAACTGTTGTATATTAGTATATCATCAAAAAATACTAACACAAATTTTCTAAGGAATGATTTGAAAATGGAATTCATAAAACCTTGAAATGTAGAAGGTGCATTGGTATCCTGAACGAAGATCCAACTTGGTGAAGTAAACTAATCCATGCAATTCATCCAATAATTCATTAATGACAAGAATGGGAAATTTATCTTTAATAATGAGCTTGTTGAGATCCCTATAATCTGGACACATGCACCATGATCCATCCTTCTTGTGAACCAATACTACTAAAGCAGAGAAAGAACTTTGACTAGGTTGAATTATACCAGCCTCTAGAATTTATGCAACCATATGTTCAATTTCACTCTTTTGGGCATAGGGATATCTGTAAGGCCTAATGTTTGGAGGAAGACTTCCTGGAATCAAATGAATAGCATGATCATGATCATGAATAGGTGGGAGGCCTTTGAGAGTCTTAAATACCTTGAAATTATTGTCCAAGACTTTTAGGAGATATGGAGAAATAGATGATTTCGATGTGGGAACCTCCAGTGAACATAATTGTGTAATTATGCCTCGTTGTACTTTCTTTAGAAGCTTTGTCATTCCGTTAGAGCTGATTATATTTCCTTGTTTATTTGCAATACCCCTTAATTCACATCCTTTCCTTTTGAAGAAAATTTCATGAAAATTTCTTGAAAACTAAAAGCTATTGTACCCAAGGATTGTAGCCATTGGACTCCTAGTACAACATTAGCACCTCCCATTGGAATGGAAAGCATTGGGCTATTCAATTATCTCATGGATAGCTTGATATTATGGCAATTTCCTGAGCAATTTATGGTTCCTCCACTTTAAACCATCACTTAACACTCTGGTGCTGGATATAGAAAGCAATTCAATTCATTGCTATCTTACAATGAATAAAATTATGGGTACTTCCCCAATCAATCAACATTATTACCTTTTTCTTCTTGATATGCCCTTCTATCTTGATAGTTTGAGGAGTGGTAATTCCAGCCAATGCATTGCAAGATATGGTTAGATTCATTTATTCTTTCTCTAGGGTTTTTTCCTGGTGTATATCCTCTTCTTTTGATGTTTCTTGTTCCTTTTCTTCCTCCTCTTCACAATCTATGAAACTAATTTCTTCTCAGCACACTTATGACCTTTAATGTATTTGTTATCACAACTGTAACAAAGCCCTTTTGCTCATTTTTCTTCCAATTTTGTGGTGTCAACCTTGTAGGTTGTGGATGGATAAGGGCAACAACACTTCCTTCTTTATGATTATGAGTGGTAGGCTTCCTTGTTGCCATAATTTTGTTTTCCATTTTTCTTTCCAACCTAAATGCCTTCTCCAATGAATTAGGTTCCCAAAGGCGAATCTCATATTGGATGTTATCCTTTAAAGTCCTTATGAACACATCAATCCTATGCTCCTCTGGAATATCTTTTGCCCTTATATTCAATATTTGGAAGTCCTCAATGTGCTCCGTCATTGAACCCTTTTGTTTGAGATTTATCAATTGGCTAAAAAAAGTGTTTCTTTTTGTACCTCATAATGTGCTATCATTGCATCCGTAAAAATAGCCCAAGTGACAATTTGTTTACGAGAGAAAAGCTATCGATACGATACAAATTGATTTGGTTCCAAATATAAAGTTGCAATGCATACCTTTTGTGTGTTTTGCACATTATGGAGATCGAAAAATTGCTCCATCTGTAGTATCCATGATACGGGATCCTTGCCATCAAACTTCCTCATATCGATCTTTGGAACATGGTGGTTCTTCGATCCAACATTAGAGTCTATGAAATCATGATTAACATTTGTTTTGTTCTCATCATGAGTTTTGTTTACTACCCTTTTTCCATTAGTAAGCATTTCTTGTAGGAACTTTGTCATATATGTCTTCAAATATTCCATCTTTGCTTCCACGCCTTTCTTTAAATCATCCATATTAGCTTCCACGCCATCCATATTAGGTTCCACACCTTTCTTTAAACCATCCATCTTAGCTTCCACGCCATACATCTTAGCTTCTACGTCTTTCTTTAAACCATCCATCTTATCTTTTGTTACTTTTTGTGCGAGTGAAATTTGTTGCACTTGGTCTCGTAATTTTGATATATCATGTTTCATTTCTTCTTCTTATTCATGAGTCATGCTAGAGCTTTTAGGTTGCTTACTAGGTGTTTCCATTTTCTTTCTTCAGGGCATCAATTACTGATAATAATTCTTCACTATGTTTTTTGAATTCCTTCAAACTAATTTTTCGAACCAAACTTATGCAAAAATTTAAAAGAAACTACACACCTTTTTTCACTTTGTAGGAGCTTGATATTGAATCTATTGTATCTCTATAATTTTGTATCTCTAAGGTCTAAAATTGCTTCCTGTGGTAACCCTCTAAGTACTCTTTCTAACCCCACAAGTCTGATCAAGATTGGATTCTCCAATGAAGAGTTATGCCAAATCTCCCATGATGACCTGATTATAGACTGGTTCAACAGAGCGAGCTCGTACTGAGTACCACGTGTCACTATTTTGACGTTAAGATATGAAACCAATACAGAGAAAACTATCATCCTTCCTCTTTCTTTAACTTCTTATGAAATTTCAATATGATACACAAAAGAAAAAAAAAGTTATGATGATTTTCCCCAGGTCACCTGTTTGAGATTTAATTCGGGATCCTATAAAACCGTAACTTCCTTGGATCATATCTCCGAAAATATAGTGAGACAAGATCTGAAATTCAAACCTGAGGTTCAGAGAGATTTCGGCTCAAGTGGGTTTTTTTTTTTTTTTTTGCTTCTGAAACGTCGTAGAAAATAAGTTATAGCGAAAATTCCAGAATGACCTGTTTGGAGCAGTGAAACCCTAGAATCCAAGCTCTAATACCAAATGTTATGAAACCAGCTCACAAAAAGATAGAAAAGATAAATCAACGCCTTAGAAATAAGCCTCTTCGAGGGGCAAACTCCTTTACATTACATAGATGAACAGTTCTTGGATGATACAAATGACAAAACCTCCTTTATATATATTAGTCTAAGGGGTCACAATATAACCAAAGAATACCTAACAATAATAATATAGGGGCACAAAAATAACAATAGTGGGCTTTTATGAGGCACAATAATATCAATATAGAAATAATAGGGGCACAACAAGAACAATAAGGGATACAATGACAATAGTATTGGGGGAATCACTAGTATTATAGGGACCTAACACTTATCGAGGGAACACACCTCTAGGCTTTACTGTATATCCTGCCATTCACTGGTCGAGGATTCCTAAGCCCACAGAGGCACACGAAATCCATCTTTACTGCAATCCCAGTCTGGTCTAGGGATTCCTAAGCTTTGTATTCTTTCTTTTACAGACCACCTCACTCAGTTTCAAAACCATCTGGAAATATAGCTCAACCAAATACAAGAGAACCCATCACACCATGGTTATCCATAAATGGAAAGGCAAGGTTGAAAAACATTGTCACACCTAGAAAAACCCATCCTAATGATAGAAAGAGAACCAAATACACACTTTCATGTACTATGCATGCCAAAACTAACAAGGAAATCACACATGCAAATCGATGCCTGCCAATAATCATGTTGTATTTGCTTGATATTTGCCTTCTTGGTCCTTCCTTTTCTTTCCTTGATCCAATGCTAGAGTGCTCCAATAATTCTCTAAGTTCCCAAGAGTATGATAGAGAGAGAATAGAGAGAGAGCTCCAAGATTGAACTAACAAAAGGTGCCAATTGATCCTCATAAGCCATTTTATTAATGAGGCCTCTATTTTCTTCAATTTTCCATTATTTTCCTTCATTTTCCTCCTCACATGCAACATGTGACCTTTCATCTTCCTTTTCTCCTAATTTCCATTATTTTCATAAATAAAATGTCAATAATGCCTCATGCCTTTCCAAACCCTTTTTCATTGCCTTTGTGAATTTCCTTAGTCATAATAAACCAAATGAACACCCACACTAGGATGCTTTTCCCAACATTCAACTTGGAATATGTGTCCCATGACCTTGGTTATTGTTGTTCCTTTATTAACTTTATTACATGGAATTTTGACCAGGGTTGTTACAGAACCCTCCCCCTTGGGGGAACACCATCCTCGGTGTTTAATGACACTTAAAACCAACAAGACTGTTGAAAGAAAAACATACTTCCCATGGAGCTCTATAACTTAGCTCAACACAGTATTTACAATGATCAACCTGAACCAACATGACGCATAAAAACATAACAACCATAACAACATGATACCCATATCGCTTATTGTAGCTTTATATCACATCTTGTGGCAGTATTTACATCCATATACATATGTACATATACAAAGACATCACTTCAAAACATATACCAAAAAAATTCGCTCAACTAGTGAATAGAAAATTATACATAGCCCACATCTGATCTGCCATCTACCATGTAGCTTCATCGAGCCCAATGTGCTTCCATTGCACTTTAACCTTCTCGATTGATCAGTTCCAAAGCATAAGCATATTTTTCTACAATATACACTAAGTTTTTGGCTAGAATTATCCATCTAGCTCCACCAACAATACAAACTAGCCAATCACATGATCAGTATCTTTAACATATTTCTTAAGCAGTGACACATGCAAAACACCATGGACTTTCACTATTGAAGGTAGTGAAAGTCGATAGACTACTGGTCCTGCTAGCTCTGTTATGCAACGCTGATTTTCTAAGGACGGAAAGGATCATGGTTTGTTGGTTATGTCCAAACAAGGCTTGCAATGGTCAATTTTCTCTTTTTTCTTTCACCTCACTCACCTTTGAACTCTTCTTATTCCCTAAATAAGCCTTTCTGAAACCCGACAAAGCACCTTTTGGCCTCAGCCCCAAGTGTTCAACCCCAAAGCTCAAATCCACCATAGAACCTCACCCATATGACCTCGCACGCTCATAAACCCCTCGCTGAATCCCCATCGTTGAGCAATCCCTGCTGATCCAACAGCTCCCATCGCACCCGATAAAGCGACCTGCTCGATCACTTCCCACCATCAGATCATCTTCGTAAAGATCCGACGGCCTTCGCTTTCATCGCGCCGGCAATATGATCGAATGTTAGCACGCGATGAGAGTGGTTTTTCTCTCTCATCCGCTGCTACGTGTCGATCGCTGAATGGAATCGCGCAACCCCAGGCATTTACCGCTTAGGGCCCGAAAGTGGTTACCGCCCGACCAATCCACCCCACCCATTAATGCTCGTGCAGCTCCATCGGCCGATGACCGTTCGATTTGTTTGCTAAAGATCTAATAGCCCAAACTCACCCCGCTCTCACCTATGCCGATAACCTCTACCGAGCCACCTCCACCATCCATTTCCGCGATCTGAAGGCCATTCTTCCTATTCATCCAAATCATCCACTCACCCATGCATTCCACGTCCTTAACCATTCTGTTTGCCCGAAGAAGGAGATGACTAACTCTGCCATTATCAGTCACTGACAGACCCCCAACAACCATATTTAACAAATAGCATGGCCAAGGGAAAAAAGAACAAGCACGACCCTGTAATCGAATTTATCAGTCATGGACTCCACTGGTATGAGCACTCCAACCACCTAAAAAGGACAGCACGGCACCTGAGCAGATCGGATTCACCCACTAAAGCAAGCAAACACGTTCAAAGACTCCATCAGGCAGTTAAATGCAGTTGGTGGTCAATTATGACCCCTCCATACCTAAATGGCCAAGTGCCCTTGTAATGTAAATCTATAAATCCCTAGAGGCAAGATGTAATTAGGGTTGGCATCTGATGTAAGATTCAAATTCTGGAGACTGTAGATACTTTGTCACTTGCAGCATCTCATCTTCATTTTCGGCTAATACAAGCTTCTTTTGTTGTTAACTACTCACTTTCCATTTTCTTCTTATTCTAACCTTATGCCTGATATGTTGTATTCTCGAGCTCATGGTCTTCAGCACTAGATAACTGTCATCTCATCTCTATGTTAAAGCATTGATTGCATCATTGAATAGGTTGCCCAGGTTTCTTTCTATCTAGTGTAGGAGAGTTGTCATCCTGTCTTTGCATTAGTAGATTATATTTACAGGTTTCTTTACTAGTTGCAATCGGCGATCACATGGTCTTGTGCATCTACTGGTGTGGTTAGTATTCTCCATATTCACCTAATATCTAAACTGAGAGCATTGGTGGTCTAAAACCTTGTAGTCTGAGGGTGTTCACTCATGTCGGAGTGAAACAAAGTAGAAGTGGTTATCTGGCTTGAACCCAACCATCATTCCTTCCACTAAACCTGCAACAATAGTTGAATTTATATGTTACCAGGCATCTCCGAGCTACAACCTAGGAGAGTTTCTTGGAATGCTAACATAATTGGCGTCGTTGTTGGGGAGAGGAGATTGAAGCTCAGCTTCCCTGGGAGAACGACACAGATCTAGCTTTGATGATAGACAAAGTCTAGACACATTTTTGGTTGTAATCATCTATCTGGCGACGTTACTGGAGGCTGAACCTCTTGGTGACTCTACTGGAGGCTGAACCTCTTAGCGACTCCACATTACAATTCTAACTCAATTTGTGAGACATACTCGAAGAAATCCTCAGAAATCACCAGCTGACCCAGTGCCTGACCTTGAGAAGATTGTCAAGTAGAGAAAAACATCATAGAAAGGAGCATCAGGACCAGGTAGGCCTAAACAATCTTATGTATCTCTGCAAGAAAGGCTTGTAACTAAGCATGTACATGTTGAAAATATAGAGCCTAGCACTATCAGCGAAGAAATACTCTCAGAGATTCATAAAGCTCCTTGTCCAATAAGTTCCCCTTTGGATCTCAGCCCAAAGAAACCCCCCTTTCTAGTTCATCGCATTCCTTTAGCCTTGTCATTCATTTCTCAGCTCCCTACCTTTCAATCTGCCAGTACCCTTCCATCTACCCCAGTCATGGCAGGCCCACAAGCACCTACCAAAATGGAAAGAATCATAGCTGCTAGGTATGGACCCTTGGTCCTGGTTGTTCCTTTGAATGCCATGCCTGCAGGAGAGTATCAAAAATACATGCCTAAGTTCACTAGTACAGAGGGAGTAACACCTAAAAAACACCTTGATCTTTTTATAGCTATGCTAATAACCTAGATATTAGTGAAGATGATGTGTGGATGAGAGTATTTGTCCAAATCCTTGTTGGAGAGGCTAGAAAGTGCTTCTAAGAACTAACCCCTAGGTCTATAGTAGACATTGAAGCATTAGATGATGTGTTTTTGAAGCATTGGGGAGATAAGAAAGACCTGCTATATTACCATACTAAGTTTGGAAACCTGAAAAGGGAAAATGTGGAGTCGTTGTCCGATTTGAATAAAAGATTTAATCGTATGTATAGCAAGATACCAGCTAAATTGAAGCCTACCCCCACCTCTGCTAAACCCACCTACGACAATGCCTTTGATTCTGATTTCTACCTGCTATTAAGAGAAAGGAGATGTGCCACTCTAGCTGAAATGCAAGATGTATCCTTGGAGGTGGAATCCAATATCATGGCTACAGAAAAACTCTAAGGTCATGCTGATAGAAGGAGGCAGAGAAGTGAGGCTTCTTCTTCCTCTGCTTCATCTTCAAAACCAAAATTAGATAAAATGACTAAAATGATAGAGTCATTGGCTGCTGAAATATCCAAACTGAAGGTTGAACAGAGTTCTAGGAAGGCAAGGCTACCTAATACATTTGCTCCTAGAAATCCAAATCCATTTAGAAGAGCAAATGAACAATTGCAGATCATTTAGAGGGGAAAAGAGGCCAGTGAAGAACAAAGGGTTAAGACTCCTTTCCAAAACGTAGTCATGGAGGAGGAATAGTTTGATGAAGAGGATGAGATTTATTGCATGGAATACAAGGGCAGTGCTATCTTTTTTACATTGGCTACCTACGAGGAGTCATTAATCAGGGACCAGAACAGTCAAGAGTGGGACAGAGAAGTTGTTTTGTAGACTAAAGGCCAGCAAAGATATAACTTGAGGTCAAAAATGAGTAATGTCAAAGAGAATCTTGCCCAAAGAGCTGTTGTCCCCATAGAGCAGTAGATCAGCAAACAGAAGAGACCAGCAGCTAATCCTATATCTTCAAAGCACCAGCTCAAGAGGTAAGAGGCCCTGACAAGTCCCCTTCCCCTTTTAGCTTGGAATCAGAAGTCCAGAAGTTGAAGATATATGTACCCCTGATAGAACTTGTAAAGAGTGAGGCCTTTAGGAAGCCTATCCTTGATGCCCTTGAGATGAAAGCCACACAAGCACCCCATGACTATGTGAATTTACAAGATGATAAACTGACATTAGTGCTTAGTCCAATGATTGAACCTACTGATAACAATTCCCCATAATTTTATGTCTCCTTGACCATTCATGACAAATTCCTCCACAACTGTCTACTAGACACAGGCGCCAGCCATAATCTGATGCCCAAATCTGTCATGGAAGAGTTAGGCCTTGATATTACCAGACCTTAGCATGACTTGTTATCCTTTGATTCAAGGAAGGTGAAATGTCTGGGGTTAATCAAAGACTTGGCTATCACCCTAACTCAGCTACCCATAAAGAGCATGATGATGGATATTGTGTTAGTAGATGTTCCGCCTAATTTTGCTATGCTCCTTTCCAGAGTGTGGATTAAGAGGTTAGGTGGGACGTTGAAAAATGACTTATCTTATGCCAACGTCCCCGTTTTTGGAGGAGAGAGCAGAAGATTGTATAGGGAGGACCAGGTGGCCTATAATATCAGTGATGAGAAGAATCCCACTGATCATCCCATTTACATTGTGGACACTGATTTTGGAGCATGTCTTCTCCAAATTGAAGAATCCCAGAGGGCCTCGGTGCATCTCAAGAAACTAGTAGGCCCCGGCCATGGAAGAAGAAGGGACACAAATTTGGGATATGTTCTTTGATGGAGCCTGTTCAAAGGAAACTGCAGGAGCAGGGGTGATGCTAGTGTCTCCAAAAAAAGAAAGCACACATCTGTCTTTTAAACTAACTTTCCAGGTCACCAACAATATAGTAGAATATGAGGCTCTAATATTGGGCTTAAGCCCTGCCAAAGACATGGGAATCAGAGACATAAAGGTGTTTGGAGATGCTAATCTCATCATTCAACAAGTGAATAAAACGTTCCAAGCAAGGCACCCGAGGCCGAAAGCATACAGAGATGAGGTATGGAGACTCAAAGATTCTTTTGATAATTTTTGTATCTCATATATCCCTAGAATAAAAAATCATCTTGTTGATTCCCTTGTTGTGTCTGCTAGCATGTTCATCCCTCCCATGCCCCCTAAATTGGTTTATGAAGTCCAGATAAAATATAGAACATCCTTGCGTGATAATCTCCAACACTGGAAAGTCTTTGAGGATGATGATGAAGTAAATAGGTTTCTTCAAGTCATTGATGAATTCTCTGAAATGAAAATTGATCAAGAGAATGAAACCAATGTCCCCAGCCCCAGCTAAAGAATAGAATTGGCCAAGACAACATTGTACAGTTGCCTAGAAATCATATACCTAAAGGGATAGTGCCTCTAAAGAAGTTGTTTGACCATAATGATGTGCCTCATAAGATTGCCCAAAAATAAGATCAGTCTGCAGTCCATAAGCATAACATAGGGAGTCCAGATCATCCAAAGTATATAAATTTGTCCACCCATTTGTCTGCTGCCCAAAGTTCTGAGTACTGCACCTTAATGAAGTGATTTGCTGATGTCTTTGCCTGGGAATACAGTGACCTTAAAACTTATGACAAAAATATTATCCATCACAAGATCCCATTGGAGAAAGGCACCATTCCTTTCAGGTAGAAGGTGAGACCCATTAATCCTCTGCTCCTTCCCTTGATTAAAAAGGAAATCAAGAAGTTGTTGACTGCTAGAATCATATTCCCTCTGAGGTATTCAAAGTGGGTATCCAACTTGGTGGTGGTGAGAAAGAAAAGTGGAGAAATCAAGCTGTGTGTTGATTTCAGGAACCTGAACAAATGCTCTAAGAAAGGCAACTATCCTCTGCCCAAAATGGAGCATTTTCTACATAAAGCCTCAGGAGCCAAAGTTATGCCTTTCCTGGATGGATTTTCAGGGTATAATCAAGTTGTTCTACATCCAGATGACCAAGAAAAGACTGCATTCACCACTCCTTGGTGCATTTTTATGTACTCCAAGATGCCTTTTGGGTTAATGAATGCTGGAGCCACTTTTCAGAGAGCTATGGATATAGCATTTGTAGGAGAGAAGGATAAATTTGTCCTTACCTACCTAGATAATAGTATACTCCAGCAGCCACCAAGATCATTTGTAGCATTTGAAGGAGGTGTTTTTGAAGTGCAGAAGGTTTGGGATATCAGTGAATCCTAAAAAGTCAAAATTTTCTTTAGAAGAAGGCAAGCTTTTAGGACACATTGTTTTTGCTGCAGGTGTCAAAATTGACCCAGAGAGAGTGAAAGAAATACAGGCGTTGTCTATCCCAAGATCAAAAAAGTACATCCAATCCTTTTTGGGAAAAATAAATTTTGTAAGGAGGTTTATCCCTAATTTTGCAGAATTGGTAAAATAGATCACCTCCATGCTGAAAAAGGGATCAGAGGTCAAGTGGACTGACACAGCAAGAAGGTCTTTTGAAGACATCAAAAGAGCTATTACAGAAGCTCCCACTTTGATTAGCCCAGACTATAGCAAGGAGTTCCATATCTTCTCCTTTACTTCTGATGACACCCTGGTAGCAATCTTATTGCAAAAAGATGATGAGGGTTCAGAGCATCCAGTGAAATTCTTCAACAAAACATTAAGGGATGTTGAACTAAGGTATGACATCATCAAAAAACAGGCTTATGCTCCTATCAAATCTTCAAAATATTTTGGAGTATACATTCTGCACTCCAAGGTGATTGCATATATTCCCTCTACTTCAGTAAAGGAGGTCCTAACGCAGCCATATGTTGATGGAAGGAGGGCTAAATGGATTGCAAAGCTCATTAAATTCAACATAAAATTGAAGCCCACCAAGCTTGTCAGAGATCAGGGCCTTACCAAGCTAATGGCTAAAGAAAATTGTAGGATGTTGGACATGAATTTGATAAGCACAAACTCAAATGACAAACAAACAGGGGAAGAAACAGTTGAACCAGGGTAGAACTAGTCATTGGCTAAAAATCTAGTTTCTTGTGAATGGTATTCTACAATAGCCCAATTTTTGTTGAAGCTAGAAGTTCCTCCAGGTCTTAGTTCAAGCCAAACTAGGATTGTTAAGCTCAGGGTAGCCAAGTTCTGTATTCATGAAGATTTTCTCTATTGAAGGGATCCATCTGGAATCCTGTTGAGATGTATGGACAAGGAACAATCTATGGAGGTCATGCATCAGTTTCATTCCAGCATCTGTGGAGGAAATCACTATTGGAAAACCACGGCCCACAAAATCCTCAGAGTTGGGTATTGTTGGCCCACTTTGTTTTTTGATGTCTTTTCATTTGTAAAATCTTGTGACAGGTGCCAAAGTTTTGAAGGATAACAGCAGTTGAAGTCCTTACCCTTGAATCCAATACATGCCAGTAGCCCTTTTCAGCAATGGGGTTTGGATTTCATAGTAGAAATTAATCCACATTCCAGTGGCCAGCACATATGGATCTTAGTAGTCACTGACTACTTCACTAAATGGACTGAGGCCATCCCTACTAGGAAAGTTGATCACCATGTGGTCATGAAGTTCTTGACAGAAAAAAGTTTCACCAGGTTTGGTTGTCCACATAAATTAGTTACAGATAATACAACAGCCTGCAAGGCAAAAGAGTTGGTGGACAAGTGTGACTCAATGGGCATCAAGCTAGTTCATTCCACCTCATATTACCCTCAAGGTAATGGTTTAGCAAAATCATCCAATAAGAGCCTGATAAGGATAATCAAAAAGTTGCTGGAGGACAACAAAAGGAACTAGGATTCCAAGATGAAGTTTGCATTATGGGCTGACAGGGTAACCACCAAGAAGTCCATAGGGAATCCTCCATTCAAGCCGGTATATGACACTGAGGCTATATTCCAAATCCAATTGACCCTCCATGTGGCCAAGTTCTTGCAGGAAGAGCAGAATGAGGAAAATGACATGGAAAAAAGAATTAGTGACTTGGCTGAAGTGCATTAAATCATAGATCAGTTGATTGAAAAGTTTGTAACACATCAAAAGAGAATCAAGGAAGAATTTGAAAGAAAGGAAAATATGGACTATTTTCAAGTTGGGGACTTGGTGCTGAAATGGGATGCACTGAAGGAAAAGAAAGGCAATTATGGGAAGTTCGATGCGCTGTGGACTGGACCTTCTATCATTTCTCAGATCCAAGGGAACAAGACTTTCATGCTGCAAAATATGGAAGGAGAAACAGTTTTTGATGGCCGAGTGAATGGGTGGTTTTTAAAGTTTTATGTTGTTTAAGGCCTTCAGGCCTTGACATTGTAAATATGTTCTTTTCACAAGTTTTGGTGTAGGCTAATTAGACTCCATGCCCAATGGAACACTAGGAATTATTGTTGATCTGGTTTTGTATGAAAGGCAATGGTCTACAGTTCTTGAAACCTCACAGGGAGGATTTCATCCCCAGAAGGATCTAGTGTTAACTCTGCTATGCAACGTTGATTTTCTAAGGATGGAAAGGATCATGGTCTATTGGTTGTGTCCAAAGAAGTCTCGCAATGGTCAATTTTTTCTTTTCTCCTTCACCTCCTTCACCTTTGAACTCTTCTTATTCCCTAAATAAGCCTTTCTGAAACCTGACAAAGCACCTTTTGGCTTCAGCCACAAGCATTCAACCCCAAAGCCCAAATCCACCATAGAACCTCACCCATATGACCTCACGTGCTCATAAACTCCTTGCTAAATCCCCACCATTGAGCAGTCCCCGCCGATCCAACGGCTCCCATCACACCTGATAAAGCGACCCGCTCAATCATTTCCCACTATCATATCATCTCCGTAAAGAACTGACGGCCGGCAATATGATTGAACGTTAGCGTGCGATGAGAGCAGTTTTTCTCTCTCATCCACTGCTACATGTCGATCGCTGAATGGAATCGCATGACCCCGGGCATTTACCGCTTAGGGCCCGAAGGCAGTGCGATGAATACCATTTACCGCCCGACCAATCCACCCTGCCCGTTAACGCCCATGCAGCTCCATCACCCGATGACTGTCTGATTTGTCCGCCAAATATCTAACAGCCCAAACTCACCCCACTCTCACCTAGGTCGATAGCCTCCGTCGAGCCACCTCCGCTGTCCATTTCCGTGATCTAACAGCCATTCTTCCCGTTCATCCAAATCGCCCACTCACCCATGCATTCCACTTCCTTAACCATTATGATTGCCCGAAGAAGGAGATGACCAACTCCCCCATTATCAGCCACTAACAGACCCCCAACAACCATATTTAACAGACAGCATGGCCAAGGGAGAAAAGGACAAGCACGACCCTGTAACCAAATTTATTAGTCATGGACTCCACTGGTACGAGCACTCCAACCGCCTAAAAAGGATAGCACAACACCTAAGCAGATCGGATTCACCCACTGAAGCAAGCAAGCACGTTCAGAGACTCCATCAGGCAGTTAAATGTAGTTGGTGGTCAATTATGACCCCTCCATGCCTAAATGGCCAAGTGCCCTTGTAATGTAAATCTATAAATACCCAGAGGCAATATGTAATCAAGATTGGCATCTAATGTAAGGTTAAACTTCTAGAGACTATAGATACTTTGTCACTTGTAGCGTCTCGTCTTCATTTTCAGCTAATACAAGCTTCTTTTGTTGCTAACTGCACACTGTCCATTTTATTCTTATTCTAAGCTTGTGCCTAATATCTTGTATTCTCAAGCTCATGGTCTTTAGCACTAGATAATTGTCATCTTATCTCTGTGTTAAATCATTGATTGCTTCATTGAATAGGTTGCCTAGGTTTCTTTCTATCTAGTGCAGGAGAGTTGTCATCCTGTCTTTTCATTAGTAGATTAGATTTACAGGTTTCTTTACTAGTTTCAGCCAGCCATCACATGGTCTTATGCATCTGTTGGTGTGGTTAGTATTCTCCATATTCACCTAATATCTAAACTATGAGCATCAGTGGTCTAAAGCCTTGTAGTCTGAGGGTTCTCACGCATGTCTGGAGTGAAACAAAGTAGAAGTGGTTATCTAGATTGAACCCAACCATCATTCCTTCCACTAAACCTACAACAATAGTTGAATTTATATGTTACTAGGCATCTCCGAGCTACAACCTAGGAGAGTTTCTTGGAATCCTAACAAGTCAAATCCTTTCAATAATCTTGAAATGTCCACAAAATTGAGTTTCTAGCTTGGCACATGATGCAATCCACAAGGAGCTCTTTGTCGGCTTGATGTGCACATATGCATGTTCCCCAACTTGAAACTCCTTAAACAACCTATTATGATCTGTATAATTTTTTTTCCTACCATGTGATGCCTTTAGATTCTTCTTGATTACCTACATTTCATGTTTGATCTCTACCAACATGTCTAGTCCTATCAATACCTTTTTCACTAGATCACTCCAACTGATGGGAGTATTACAACTTCACCCATAGAGTGCCTTAAACCGACTCATCCTTAGTGACTCCTAATACCCATTGTTGTAAGCAAATTCAACCAATGGAATTTACTCCTCATGTCTCCTATGTTGATGCATCACTTACATCCTCAACATATCCTCCAAAATATTGTTGACCCTCTCTATATTTCCATCTGTCTATGGATGATAAGTTGTGTTGAAGGCCAAATTTGTCCTCAAACCCACAAACAGATCCTTCCAAGACTTGGAAGTGAACTTAGAAACCCTTCTTGACACAATATTCCTTGTAACATCATGCAGCCTCACTACATCTATTATGAATACATGTACCACATCACTAGATGAATACGTAGATTTTATAGGATGAAGTGTGCTACCTTAGTCAACTTGTCCACCACAACCATGATGGAATCATGTTGTCTATATGTCCTCAAAAAACATGTGATAAAGTCCATGGAAATGACCTCTCACTTCCATTTTAGAAGTGGAATTGATTGTAGTAGTCCACCTAGATGCTTATAGTTTGCTTTCACCTAATGACAGTCCAAACATCTAGCCACAAAATCTTCCACGCCCTTATTCAGATTCAACCAATGATAAAACTTATTCATTGTTTTCAATGTCTTATGTTATCCTGGGTGACCTGAATATGGTTTTGTATGAAAATCTCGAAAGATAGTCTTCTTGAGCTCATTGTCATTCAGCACATATATCCTATCCCTAAATCTAACCAAACCATATGTTGTAAGATGATAGTCCACATCTAGACCACCTGTACCCTATTGTAACCTATGCATAAGCTCCATGTACCTTCCATAATGTTGTCTTGCCTGTATGATATGATCATGTAAGTTTTTCCCATAAGAACTCATAGTTTCTATATGATTCACTAGTATCCTCCTGTGAAGAGCATCTTCAACCTTTTTCTCCTTACCCTTCATGTACCTAATCTCAATGTCAAAATCACTAATCATGGGCAACCATATAGCTTGCCTAGAATTCAAATTTGATTGGTCGAATAGATACCTCAATCCATTGTGATCTCTCATCAATACAAACCTCCTTGCAAGATGATAGTGCCTCCACATCTTTAGTGCATGGATGATCACTACCAACTCAAGGTCATGTGTCAGATAATTCTGCTCATGCTCATTTAGTTTTCATGACTCATAGCACACTACATGTCCTTCTTTCATAAGGATTCGACCAAGTCCTCCCTTGCAAGCATCTGTACATAGCACAAACTCTTTGTCCGAATCTACAAACTTTAACATTGAAGCATTCATCAACAACTGCTTCAATTCCTCAAAACTTGTTGCACATTCCTATGTCCATTCAAATTTCTTACCTTGCCTCTACAGTGACGTAATAATTTATGAAATGCGAGAGAATTTCCTAATGAACCTCCTATAATAACCTGCTAACCCTATGAATGACCTTACCTCATCCACATGTCTAAGAGCTTCCCACTCCATGATAGCTCTTATCTTCTTTGGATCCACTACTATGCATTCCTTGGAAACAATATGTCCCAAGTAATGTACCTTTGTCTGAAAGAATATGCATTTGTTAAGCTTGGGATACAACTGATGCTCTCTCAATAATCTCAACACTATTGCAAAGTGTTCATCATTCTCTTCCTCATTTTAGAATATATCAAGATGTCGTCAATGAATACAATAGCAAACTTGTCCAGATAAGGACACAATACATTATTCATCAAGAACATAAAAGTAGTTGGAGCATTAGTCAAACCAAATGGAACTACAACAAACTCATAATTCCCATACCTGGTCTTGAAAGTACTCTTGTATATATCCTCTTCCTTGATGCGTACCTGATGGTATCATGATCTCAGATCAATCTTCGAGAACAATGTTTCTACCTTCAACTGATCAAACAAGTCATCAATCCTCGGCAACAGATACTTATTCTTGTCAATCACATTGTTCAACTTCTTGTAATCAATGCATAGCTTGAGAGTACCATCCTTCTTCTTCACAAACAACGTCAGTGCACCCCAAGGTGATACACTTGGCCTAATGTATCCCTTGTCAAGAATTTCCTTCAACTATAACTTTAGCTCTACTAACTCTGGTGTGATCATCTTGTACAGTGCATTTGATGTTTGTGTTACCCCTAATAACAACTCAATGGAAAATCCCACTTCTCTATGAGGAAGCAACTCTAAAATCTCTGCTAGAAACACATCCTGAAACTACTGCAAGATCGAATACCTACTCAATACCTTTGCATCCTCAACATCCATATCTTTATCACTAGAAATATGCACTACAAATAACACACACCCTTTTCTGCGACTATGATTTTCCTGCATAGTTGTCACCATTCTAATTGGTATTTCCTTTTTCTTACCTTGGAATATCCTTTGTTCTCCATTTTCATCCAAGCACTCAATATCCTTGTCATAACAATCCGCTTTGGTCCTATGAAGATACAACCTTTCCATACCCAAAAGCATACTATATCATCCCAATGGCAATACATTCAAATGTGTTGAGGTAGGCATACCATTCAACTTGAATGCACCATATCTTACCCAATGATGAACTCTCTTCTTTGTACCTATAGCCAACTGCACTAACTAGGATTCTGCATGCACTTATTTATTCAAACCACACTTATCCACCAGGTTAGGACTAACATAACTATAATTAGGTCCAGGATCAATCAAAATGGAAACAACTTGATCACAAATCTTACCATCCATCTCAATAATAGTTACCTGGTGATCTTCCTAGTTGTTATCCAGTGCTAAATAAATATGTTGAATTCTCTACCCAACATCCCCAACTGTCCGCGCTTCATGTGCACTGTAAATATGAGGCCTACCACCCTGATTATGCAGAAAATCCCTCTTAATATGCTCCTTACCACATGTCCAACACTGCAACCATCGATTATCATCACCTTTATTATGTTTCCCTCCATGTTGTGAACCATTAAACTTTCTATAAGGTGCAACATTTTCTTACTCACCTAAATCTAGAGGCCTTGTTCTTTTCGACTTCCATTTACCTTTAGCTTTGTCTTTCCCCATCCAAACTTGTTGATATTTTGTCTTGCACTTTGATTTCTCATAACAATGCTTCAATTTCCCAATAAATTCCTCAAGCAACCAAGGCTCATCATACTTAATCCGACCTCTAAATGCTAATGGAAATCCACTGACAAATCTCTAAACTTTGGCCTTCTCATCCTTAAGATACAGTAAATGCCTCAATAATGCCAGGAACTTAGTCGTGTACTCTTCATCTGTCATTGATCCCATATTTATCTCATAAAATTCCTTGGTTTTTTTGTCGTAGTACCTCTCTCACAAGTACATCTTCCTGAAAAGTCTCTTTAATTCATGCCAACTCAACTCTTTTGTTCTGATGTCTTTGACTTGCTTCACATCTTCCCACCAGATGTTTGTTTTCCCTTTGAGTCTGAAGATATTTATTATGTCCTTCAAATTCTCTATGTAATCATGTGATCTGTGTATGAATTTTCTTGAGGTTTATGAAAAATTACACGTGATTAAATGGGGTCTTTTAACCCTGTTATGTTAAATTCATAAACACATAAACATGAATTTAAACTGCAGAATATTGCAAACAATACCACCATAATAGTAAACACAAAATAGCAAGTGATGAAGGAGTTCACCCCTCCTAGGCTACGTCTCCTGGTCCAACTTCCAGTGATTGGGCCTATATCATTATGCTCATGAAAATAGTGATTACATCAAGTACAATGCTCAAATGGCTTTAATAATAGCTCCAATGGCTTCAGAGCTATCAAAAACCTTTGTCTAGCCTCTTTCTGTTCCCAGAAAGACCAAAATATGAGAAAGTTATGCCTCTTTCTCTCTTTTTCCAAATTCTACATCTAACCATCCTACAATTCAACCAAAACCTAGCTCGAGCACCCCAAACGCAAAAACTACCTATTAAACCTGCCATGATTCCTGCTTGGTGAGAAAAATTGTAGGACTGTTGAGGTTGTCATTAAGCCCCCAATCCCGAAAAATACGACCATATGGCAGCCATGTGACCGCGTTGAGGACCAACTTTTGGGGTTGTTGTCTAGCCCCTGCCTGGTGCACGCCATTGGTCATGTTGTTGCGCATAAGACCTTGGGATGGCCCCCATGGGCTAGCCCCTCTCTATTTAGCACCCTATTCCTCCCGAGTTGGTGGTCTTATGGGTCCACATATGGCCTGGGGTTGGCCCCCTACCTTTTTGGCACGCATTCATGGTCTGTGGGCTCATGGGCTCGGGGTTGGCCTCCCCCCTTTAGCGCGTGGTCATGTTGTTGGTTCCATTGTTGCAGAGTCCAGTTGGTTGTGTAATGTTGCGGGGCTATGGCTATGTGTTGAGGACCATTGGGCTGGGCTAGGCCCTAGCCCTCACCCCCCGCCCCGGCCAGGGGCTAGGGCTTAGCCCAACCCCCATTGCTAATGCGCCATACCATTAACTTTAAATAAAACATGCACCCTTTACATGTCAAGTAACAAAGTTTAGTGTGTTGGTGGAGGTCGCAGTTAGCATGGAGGAGGTCTTAAGTTTGATTCCCCAAAGATGCATTCGACCCTTAATCAAATTTTGGTGGCCATTAAGGTGCCATATGGCAACCTCTGGTTGGGCCACGTGGCAGCCTGTGGTTGGTCCACCTGAAACCAATAAAAATCTTCCAACTCAACCAAATTAGAGCCAATAAAATAATGCCACATATCACACTAAGATTGGCCCCTAGAACCCAACCACCCTGCCAATTCAGCAAGCCCAAACAGCTGTATGGACTATTGACTGGGCAGCCTGCACACTACCTTTTTAAAATTTAGTTGTTTCCAAAATCAATCATTACTCCTTTCTGAGAGCATACGGCATTTGTTTTCCACGAAACGAGTTGCGTCAGATTCAAAATGATGATCTCTATCCAGTCGATCCATTTTCAATCCATTCTGACAACTTTCATTTTTGAGCATATGTTTGATCCAATGGATCATCATGCAACTCAAAGAACTTCTTCATCCCAAGTAACCATGCTTATGTATCCTCTGGTTTCTTCAAATCTCCATCAAAGGTAAGTGGATTTTCTTTCTTAAACTCATCTAGAAAATATCCCTTGTCACCCCTCTTGTATGGATGATAACAATGACGATCATATTTCTTCTCAGAAACAGAACTATAATAGAACATGTGTCCATCAACCCTCCTATCTAAAGTATCCAAGAACCTTCCATCTCTGATCGCTTCATCTTTATCCGACTTGTGCCCACCATGATATCTATTGTCATATGCCCCATTTTTCCTCTCCACATGCCCATGGTTTATCTGACGTGGTCCCTGTCTTTGCAATTATGACAAACATTTAAGGATTATTCCATTGAATTCTTCTTGTTTCTCCTATTCCTTAATGATCTTGTCATTATCTTCTTTGCAACTTCTTATTTTTTCCTTCAAGCTTCTCAATGTGTCTGCCAAGTTAGAAGAGTTCCCAATACCATGTTGATCATCTGATCTATAGGGAGAGTCTCGTGAACTGTAGTCTACCGTATTGTTATTCATCTTTGATCTCTTTCCTATCAATACACCATGTCAACTAAAACCAAAAAATAACATAATCAACATACCTCGGTATAGTTTAGGGGAGGATATCACATCTGCAAGATCAACCATATTAGCACGATACATGTACAATCATAATCACATCAGCATATAACATCAGTTTAACCACTATCCAGTATCAATTCCTGGTCATACCAACCACATACCATGACCTCATGCATGAAAACTACAACCATATCAGTGTATGCATAACAACACATAAGTACATACATACATAACCGATATACACTCATGACAACCACATCCAACAACACACCATCCACTTTCCCATGGTGACACCATTGCAACCATGACCAACACCATGCACACACAACAAGCACATAGACCACAAGCATAGAGAACACATATATGCAACTAACATAAATGCATGACCAACACACCGCCCATCCAGTCCAAGGGGTGAACCATGCTCTAATACCACTCTGAAACACCCTTCTCCACATTTACCCAAGTTAACTGGTTTGTTGGAGTAAACATGTGATGAGAGGCTACTATGATGTGATTCAACTCCCCATGTATAGTTAAGGAAGTGGAAGTTACAAAACCAAACCAATTTGACCTTTCACACATGCTACAGAACCTTCAGGAGCCAACCAACCCTTCCAGGTTACCAACCCCTGAGGCAAACTGACATTTCACTGATATGGACCCTCAGTCACTCCCATGAAAACCATGCACATGACTAAGGCCTTCCAGTCGTTCCCACGGCAAGGGCATGCTAGTGACTATGGACTTTTTCAGCTAGTTCTGAGCTAGTGACCCTAGATTTTGTGCCAATTTTTCAAGGTCGGGACTCAAGCCACTACCCAAAACTTCATGAAACTTTCAGAAACGATAATTGACATTGGAAAAAAGGTACAAATGCAAAAATTTGATCAATGACTTGACTGGACCCTTACTAGCTATGACATACATTTCCTCAAACATGTCACAAATATGCAATCTACAGGTCATAAAAACATATATAAGCATAGGGGTCTCATACTTATCTTAGATTCATAAAAAATAATTGTTTCCATGTCACAATAGTTGCATTATCATCTATTAGGTCATATATTTATTGTACATTCATTTGCAAATCAAAACATGATGAGATCCATACATCAAGTCTGTCATAAAATAAACTCATAACCAACATATAACCAATAGAAATAACAAGGATATAACAACCATAAGAATCACATATGAACCAATATATTTACACATGGAATATCAAGGAGAAGAAGTTATTATTAATGAGTGTAAAATCAAACCAGCTATGGGACTTCCATAAACAACCTGACCATACATTGGTTGAACCAAATATTTCTTCCATCCAATCACCACCGTGCCATATTCCAAGCATGAATGTGGAACTAAAAACCAAACCAGACCAGGTTTCCTCAAGCTTTACCACAATCCCCACCAAATCACTAGGCCCTAAACAAGCATGGATGCCACCAGATTTCTCCACCTACACCATAAGGAATTTTCCTATCTCCTAATATTTATGCTTTACCATATATCCCACCATACAATGGTTTAGGATTCGTAGGCTTAATCAAGACTCCACCCTCTAGGATTTACTATATATCCCGCCATTCATCGATCAAGGATACCTAGGCCTGATCGAGGGTACACACCTCTATAGTTTACCATATATCCTACCATTCCCCAGTCAAGGATACCTAGGCCTAATCGAGGGCACACACCTCTATACTTTACCGTATATCATGTTATTCACCAGTTGAGGATTCCTAGGCCCACTAAGGCTCACAACATATGGATTTACCACAATTCGAGTCAGGTCCAAGGATTCCTAGGCCTTGTGTTCCTTATTTCAGAGACCACCTCACTTAGTTTCAAAACCATCCGGCAATCCAGCTCAAACAAATACAATAGAACTCATCACACCATGGCTTCTGGAAATGGTAAGGCAAGGTTGAAGAACATTGTCACACCTATAAAAACACATGCCAATGGCAACAATAGAACCAAATACACACATGCACATACCTTGGATGCCAAAACTAGCAAGGAAATCACACATGCAAATTGATACTTGCCAATAATCTCGTTGTAGATTCTTGATCTTTCTCTTCCTTGTTTGATCTTTGCCTTCTTGGTCCTTCCTTTGCTTTCCTTGATCCAATGCTAGAGTGCTCCAAGAATTCTCTACGTGTCCCAAGGGTGTGTGAGAGAGAGAATAGAGAGAGAGCTCCAAAATTGAACTGGAAAAAGGTACCAACTGATCCTCATAAGCCTTTTATCAATTAGACCTCTATTATCTTCAATTTTTCATTATTTTCCTTCATTTTCCTCCTCACATGAAACCAGTGACCTTTCATCTTCCTTTTCTCCTAATTTCCATTATTTTCATAAATTAAATGCAAATTAATGCATCATGCCTTTCCAAATCCTTTATCATTGTCTTTGCCAATTTCCTTAGCCATAATAAGCCAAATGAACACCCACACTAGGATGTTTTGCCCAACTTTCAACTTGGAATACGTGTCCCATGAACTTGGTTATTATTTTTCCTTTTTAAATTTATTACATGGAATTTTGACCAGGCTTTTTACACCAACAAGATGAGGAAACAAAGATGTTTAAGACTAGGATAGAACTCTGAGAAGTTGGGGGCATGGAATTCAAACAGGGAGGAAAGGATCGAGAGAAAAATATGACTTGTTCGAGGATTCGATAGAAATAATACCAAAGCTACAAAAAATATTGCAAGAGTTGGAGAGGTGGAGGCACAAAGTAGGAAGGTTCTTGAAATACCACATTGTTGTCATCCCTTTTCATCTATCATTGCATTGAGATATTTCTAAAATGTGATGATACAAGGTCTTTGGGTTAACGTAGGAGTAGTTGATTTCATCATTCGCATGATATTTCACCAATACAATTCATTATCTTCAAACTTTGTGAGGTACAAGTTCATTATGGTGAAGTGAGGGGAGCCAAGACATGGCTTGAGGATATTATAAAGAGGATTGTGCCCCCATTTTATAGCATGTAGAGGCTTGTGGCAAGAAAATTAGCATGGGAGTGGGGAAATTATATGTTTCTAATTTGATAACATTCATATTTAAAAATATAGGGAGTAGAACCTAGCTAGTGGTTCCATTTCCCATTAAAGTTCTCGATGGTAAGATATTAGCATGCTTGGCTAACAAGTTAACTAGAGTGTTGATATCTCTAGGGATGTGTTTGGTTTGAATTCCGTTCATGGTGGATAAAATTATCTTCATTATCTTAAGAATGGGTTGAAGCTTGAATTTGGAAAGAATTGAGTTAAGGTTAATATGTCTGATAGTGTTATTAGAGTCTCCAACAATAATGAGTGAATTGACAGAGAGAGAATTAGCTAGGGATAAGCCTTGGAGAAGCCCATATAGTTCAACCTAGTTATTAGTGGCTAGACCAAGTCGCAAGGATAATATTGATTCAATTTGTCATCTGGGACCATAAAGCACCCTCCACCTCCTCCCCCCCCCCCTCCTCTGGCCCCTCTGCATTTGCCACCCCAATCCCCAACAAAATGTTAATGAATTAATATTAATTTTTTTATCTGTAATTTACATATATATGGATTATGAACTGTAACTCCACATACTAATATTTCATGAAACGAAAAGAGACTTGGACTTTTCATTAATAATATATTTATCTTTACATTATGGAATAATTGTAAATGACTTAATTTTAATTTAAACCTCTTTGACATTTCAAGAAAAACATCAAATTGAAGTATTAACAGTAGTATCATTAATTTTCTAACCATTGTAATCATTCGAAAAAAACATTGGATTTTATATTTTATACAAACAAAGGAAATGTAGGTCCTTAAAAGAATTTATGAAATTTTCTTGTATTTTTTTCTCCGCGAAAAATAAAAATAAAACAAAATAAATATAATTTTATTTATATCAAACAAAATATAATTCTTTAGATACCTTTCAATGTTTCACAATGTGCAAAAATTCTACCAAATTCATATCCCTCTAATTCTCCCATTAGCCTCATAACACATTATAAAACCAAAACAAACTCAGTCAAGCTAACTCAAACTTTCTAAAAAAATAACCTAACCCAAATTACATATCAAAAAAACATGAAAAAACATTATGTCTTTGTGAAAAAACAATCCCCATTATCCATATCCTTACATAATTTTACAATATTCTAATAAAAAGAAAGGTAATCGTATTCAAAGGGATGATCCTCCACTTCTTCCCACACATGTCATTTTCTTGCATCCAACTATAGGCCATCTATAACATCCCCAACAATTAACCTCATTGATATTGTAATTATAATTAATTATGTTATTGATCATTATATGGTCATGTAAATGGAAATCGAAAAAAGACCCAAAATAATTGTAATTATAATTTAAATTCCGATTGATGAAGTGTTGAAGCCTTGAATGACACAGACCATGTGAATCCATGAGAAGAGGGAAACCAACAACAAAGGAATTGGAGGAAAATAGTTTCAAAGGGATAATACCCCACTTATTCCCACACATGTCACTTTCTTACATACAACTATAGGCCATCTATAACATCCCCAACACTAAACGTCATTGATATAGTAATTGTAATTAATTATATTATTGATCATTATATGGTCATGTAAATGTAAATCAAAACAAGACCCAAAATAATTGCATTTATAATTTAAATGTTAGTTGATGAAGTGGTGAAGCCTTTATATGACACAGACCATGTGAAGCCATGAGGAGAGGGAATCCAGCGACAAAGGAATTGGAGGAAAATAGTTTCCATTGGATTATTTGTTGAGCCAAATGTTATAAGCATCAATATTTTCAACCTTTCCCAATAAAATATCTAATGGGAAGGTGCAGTAATAACTACCAACAATTATGAGAGGAGTGGGAAGTGGTAATAAGACTACTCAAGATGTATAGTCAAGGTACGACTAGAAGACCACACTAGAAGTTATAATCCAACCAAGGATCAGTAGAATTGACTGTTGGCATTATGATACAAGTGTTGTCCTTGATGGCAACTCACTCACAGGTCAGTTTAGTTTTTGATAAAAGGCAACTCACGGTGTAACAGATCATTTCAGAGGTAACAAGGCATTGGTACAGAAGAAAAAGAAGATGGAACTAAGGTTCACTAATCATAATGAAGAAGTTGAAGGAAAAGGATGGTGTAAAGTAGTTTAATATGTATACACAAGTCCACTTTGTCAAATGAGAATATACACGTAGGTTCACAGAACAAAAAGAGCGTATGCGTATGCAGGTACTTTCACAAGAGGAAAAGCATGTATAGGTTAGAAAATCAAGGAAATTCAAGAGTAAAGAATACCAAGGGTCAATACCATGGTATTAGCCCAATATATTGAGTGAAGTAACGACTATTTGATCCCGTCCAAGAATACCACAAGTCCTAAGTGTGGTTTTGGTCTGAGGTATTGAGATAGGCCAAAAACTTTGTAAGGAGGAGAAGACCAAAGGGCAAAGGTGTGGAACTGAAAGGGTTTCTCATGAATACTTCTATCTGAAGTATATTTTATGTTGGAGGGGCTATGTTTTTTATATGATATAAAATAGTTTTTTCACCTTTTATACAATGTTGGATCAGGATCATGAGACCTGAAATGACTTATCATTGAATGATCTGATTTTGGTTGAGCTAGATATGATTGTGTACACCTATTTTATTCTTTAAATGTCATGATCTGGGTATGTCTGAAGCCTAGAATAGTAGCGAAGTTATGAGTTAATATTTGTAGATATATACGTTGGTTCACCTAAGGAAATGCACGTATACACGTAGGTTCGACTCTTCCAAGAAGCGTATACAAAAGAAAAGCCTATTCTTCGTAAATGAATGATCTATCTAATCAGTTATGTTGTTTTACTATTGTCTATCAATGAAGTCTTCTTAGATCTGAATGTAAATCTAAATGCATAAGGAGTTTGGTGTCTGATTGATTGATTGTTTAAGTGAGAAGGGTTATATCTACTACTGCTTGTCTAGAGCTCTATAAATTGACAGTAGATGTTCAGTAAATTGTTGGTTGGTAGAGACTTGATTCAGAATTTTTTATGTTTCAGTAGTTTTGAAGGTATACACATGTTTGGATAAAGGAAGTAGTGTATACAAGCAGGTTGGGTTCAATAAAGTAGTGTATGCATTCTGATGTATGATTTTTGAAGTTGCAGGTGGTTCTGAATTATGATTTAGGTTTCTGGGTTCATCACAGTGTTCTAGTGACAGTGATCTGATTTTTCAGATTAACTAATTGTTAGTTGATGTAGTTTGAGTTTCAAATTTTCTGATGGGTCCAGTATGAAAATTTGATTGAACAAGGCCTTCATTTGTATTGGTGTGTACTGTTGTCCTTTGAGATAAACTAAGGTCAATTTTTTATGGCAAAGCATCTATAATGTTTTGTTGTTTTAAATGATTGGATGACTAGTGAACTTTTTATAAACAGGTGCTTTAAACTTAGATAGATTCTTAATAAAATAAAAGGTTGTTCTTTAACTGCACATGGTTATTTTGATTTTAGTGGGATGGATAAGTAGAATATGGAGTGTATAATTGATTTAAGGAAAATTTTAAGGATGGAAAATTTTCTTGAAGTTTAGAAACATTGGCGAATCTCACTAATCCCTAATATGCAAACTATAAATTTTTCAATGATATATTTGTAAAATTATTCAAATTTATAATGATTTATCATATAGCCACTATATAATTTTGGCGGTTTTTAAGGTAAAATAATTTTATATTCTAAAATTTGGGCGAATCATCTTTTATAAAAATTGGAAATTGGCGAATCGTTTTTCGGAAAAATCATGGAAAATTAGCCCAGTGGGCGAACATTAGCCCCTAAAATTTTCCATGGATTTAATATTCAAACTCAGTATTTAACCATTTATAAGAAGAAATTAAGAAAACAGTGTTTCCTTAATCAACAAAATATAAACAGACTATCACAGAGATCTAGTGCAATTTATTCTCAAAGAGGAATTTATAACAACAGATAGTTCTATAAATTTATCTCTTATTTAAATCAAAACTTCACAGAGGATCCAAAATGAAACTGATATTCAATTAAATTTTAAATCAGATAACTGCAAAAGACATGATTTATATGAAGAAGACATAATGAATTAACAAAATGAATACAACTCACTGAGAGATAGACCATATGAGGCAAATCCATAATCTTTTATTATCTAAAAAATGATCTAGCTTAGTAAAAATCTTCTTGATAACTTTTTCAAGGGTTCAACCCTGAATACTTTGACAGAATGAAGTATTTAAACAAAATTTACAAAAAATATTACAATTAATGCCTGAGTGACACGCGATTCTATTATTATCTTAGAACTAACATAAAAGAAATAATGTGATCAAAAAGAATGCATCTGGTGAACTAATCTAAACATCTGGCCTTGCTTTGTAGGAGAAAAGTCGTTGAGTGGCCACTATTCGGGTGTTGCACTGGTGAAGTTGACCTGTCTTTTCAATCCTGGAATTCACACAACTTTTCCCACCTCTCTTCTTCCGGAATAGTAATATTTGTCACCTTGCAGTAGATCTCATCTACCTCAGTATACCGAGCAAAAGTGGGTTTTACTGCAAAAATATGTTTTATCTCGTGTTGGATAAAACTTATGTTGTTGATAGCTTCATAAAAAGCTCTCCCTGACACAGAACCTTTGGCATTGGAATACTTAGTTGTATCCTTGGCAATGTCCTGAAGCCTCTTCATGTAGTCTTCCCTGGTCATTAATTTTTCATTGATCACAAAAAAGGAAGGCAGGCCTTTCTTGTTCAATGCGTCTATTCTATTGAAAAACATGTTAACTGCTATCTCTAGAGTGTGACACTTCTCTGTCAGGTGTACAACCAATTTCTTTTTTGTTAGAACTTTATTTACCTTTAGAATGGTTTATGTTCTATCATCTACTCCTAGATCATCTAGCTTATATATGTTTTTTGAATTGAGGAACTTTATGATGTTGTTGGTTGTAGCAGGCATTTCTCCCAATTCAACATTGATAGTATAAATGGTTGCTTGGTGTGGAGTACCAAGGAAGGTATGTTTTGATGGTCATTTTGGTATCTTTTCATGAAAACTCAAAAGCCTTTTGCATGAGAAACTTAGATAATAATAAGAACTTATAACGAAATACGAGAAATTGATAAGAAGCACTGATAGACGTCGTTTCTATGTGCAGGAAGGTGAAGAAGCGAAAGGTGGCCATCCAAAGAGTAAATATAAAGACAAGCTAACTGCTGTCTCGGTGACGGGAGACCGGAGGTGAACTAGATCGACACGGCTCAGCCCAAAACAGGACGCGGAGATACCAGTGCGAAACAGAAGGAGGAAGTAACGCAGCGTTAATGATTCTGCGTATCCCTCAGGATCTTGGATCCTGAGGGATCGTTGTTTTAGCCTATTTTCTGTACCTAGATGTCTCCGTCATCCCTCTTATAAAAAGGGATAGCATTGTTGGTTACGGGGGGAATTTCGGATCAATTTCTGGGAGGTGTATAATTTCTTTGAAGAGAGATCTGGACTATGATCTTTGTGTTCTGTTGAAGACTTAAGTTTCTGTACTTTTATTGCATGCTTTAATACAGACTTGTTCACTTTTTATCTTTGAGCCTGGATTCGTATTAAGCAGTGTGCCCCTGGAGGCTAAGGGCCCGGCCCTGGAGGACACTTTCTCTTGTATTATTATGCTTGGTTTCCGTGTGGTTTGTTCATAAAAGTAATCTGGTAATCTGCTATATTTCATTACATGCTCTGTTGTGATTCAGTTATTTCGTGTTCTTGAACTTTATATCGATGCTAGATTATTTTATCAATTCTCTAAGTGTTGATTAATTCCTACATGACATTGTTACTTTATGATAGAATCCTTCACGATTGTATTCTGCATTATCACAAGTCATCGGGAAAAGTCTATTTCTCATGGTTATTGAACGTGACTATTCTTTATTATAAGATGCAGTCGTATGTGCTTTAACAGAAGCAGGTTACGTATAGAGTGTTTCTATGGTATTATTATATCAGATTGAGAGATTGATGTTTTGATTGAGTAGATCTATAGTTTAAAGGATTTGGTTATTAGTTATTTTAATTGTCGTTTCATTTACTTACTATTCCATTTAATTGTTGTTCTATTTACTTGATGTTCCATTTACTTGATGTTCCATTTAATTGTTGTTCTATTTACTTGTTGTTCCATTTATGTTGTTCCATTTAATTGCTGTTCTGTTTACTTGTTGTTCCATTTATTTGTTGTTCCATTTCCAGATTGCTAATTTGCTGTTTCTTGAGGACGGACTTAGGCTGTAGTGGATCCCAGCATCTGCTGCCTGATCCCCAGACCTCTGATCTGCTCCCATCAGCTATGAAAGGGATGTGTTATTGCTACCAATCCCTTGGCTGATGTGTTGTTCCATTTCATTATCATTTCTTTTATCTGTTGTTTCATTTCTAATCATTAAGAACGATCCCAGGCTGTAGTGAACCCAGCATCTGCTATTCGGTTCCCAGACCTCTGATCTATTCTCATCAGTTATGAAAAGGATGGGCTATTGCTGCCGAACCTTTGGCTGATGCAATACTTGGTGTGATTTGGTTTTTCGAAGTAGTTAAGTTGTAAGTTTGCATTACTTTCCTTGCATAGTTTTTGAATAGTTGTACTACGAGCATTACTCTGGCAAATGCTAGCCTCAGACTGAGACACCCTTTGAAATAACCAGATGATCCTGGATTGACATATTAATGTAAGGTAACTAGAGGTGAAAGAGACCCTTGTTATAGCTCTACATTTTGGCGTCGTTGCCAGGGAAGGAGTGTAGCCATTTTTCTTTTCCAGGGTAGTGTACGAACCTGCTAGGGGAGAATTGGGTTTTGAAAACGGAAGGTAAGAACCTACGTGCGGAGCATGTAAAAGCCCTGCTCCTTTGCCCGCTTTCCTGCAGATTTGTTGTTATCTGCTTAAAACTTAGGAGTTAAATTGAGTGCATGACTAAGCAGAAAAAGCTAGAGAAAAATCCCAAACCGTTACCAAAACCAGAAAAAGCTAAGGGACCGGTGACCCTTGGTCGATCGACATACATAGACGAAATCTATAAGAAAGTCGAATCTCAGCCTTCAGTAGGACCCATGAAAGTTACTTCCAAACAACCTACTAGTTCCCTTCAAGCCTCAGGCTCACCATCTGAAGCCTTTGCTGAGGTGCATAGTCAGACTGATGAACAGGACTTTCAAGAAATTGAAAATTCTATTCCAGAACGACTGCAGGAAGGGAACCTAAGTAATCTTTGTGAAGGAGAAGGGGAAACAGGGGAAGTTGGAGAGCCAATATCTCCTCCTAGGATAACTCAGCCATTAAGTAGTCCCGATAAGGGGAGTGCGGTAAAAATTATTATTGAGGATACCCTATTTCCTCAGACAGAAATTCCAGACAGAGGAAGTGCTATTAAAACAGTTCCTGTTAAAAACATCCCTCAACCTAGGAATACCCTCTTAGATCTTCCGGAAGGGTATTGGCATATATTTGATCCAATGGCTCAAAATCCACCAAACACCCAAACTTCTACATTACAATACCCCATAGTGGATTCCGCAGCAAATGCTCCCATGAAAGCAATCCCCCTTCAACACATCCCTATGTTTCACGGACTCACATCAGAGGACCTCGATGCATTCTTATTCGAATTTGATGTGCTATGCAGGGGGTATGATTACACCACCGACCCCCAGAAACTCAAATTGTTCCCCTCCACTTTGAAAGGGGTAGCTTTAAGATGGTTTATGGGATTAGGTGGTGGAGTTATAAATAACTGGGAACAAATGAAAGAAGCTTTTCTAAAGAAATATCAAGATTACTGCAGGTCTAGAGAACTAAAAGATGAAATATTCTAGATGATAGCTAGACCAAATGAAACATTAGAAGAATACGTGGAACGTTTCCAGTATAATCTGCAAAGATCCCCTTATGCATCGTTGCCTTTACCTGATAATGTGTTGAAAACAGCATTAATAAGGGGCATGAAAGAACAGTGGATTGAAACATTAAACATTATGGGGAAAGGGGATATATATCAGGAAAGTTTCGCTGACATAATTGATTTATGTATCAGGAGTTCAAGAGGCAGTACACGAATCAAACCAGCAGAACATGATCGATTTGCACGGGAAAACAAAATTTCATCCGAAGGAGTAACACGTGTGGAAATTGGGAATTTATTTGAAAATTTTAAAACTGATATACTAGGAACACTGACTACACAATTGGACGTTTTGCAGGCTAAGCAGAAACAAATGGAGGCAGAACAAAATTTAGCAATCTTCTGCCCCAGGTGCAGGAAGAAGCATAGCCATAAGGAATGTCCATTAAATACAGTTCAGACATGCGCCATTTGTACAAGGGATCACTCTACAGAAAGTTGTCCCTCATTACCTGGACTGAAAGCGGTATATAAGGAAGCAGAAGAAGAACTAGAGGCAGTATATCTACTTAACCAGCGTCCTTAGTGGCAGCCACGACAAATTGGTATGTTTTCAGACCCAGCTTCTTCTTTTCAGTATCTGCAGTACAATACTCAACAGTATAATGCATGGCAAAATCAGTTTCAACCCCCATTTCCAAATTGGTCATCACAGTCGTACCCTTCTGTAAACCCATGGCTAAATCCGACAAGCCAATCTGGCTGGTTGAATCCTCCTTATCCCCCACCATACTGGCAGAACAACCTATATCCACCACAATGGACTCCCCCCACTTTACAAAGTTCAGGCTGGCAAAATAACTGGCAGAGACCAACACAGCAGCCAGTAGGAAACATCCATTTCCCTCAACCTACACTGCCAGCTTTACAGCAAAACCACCCATCTAATCTCAGACCGCAACTCCCAGCCCAGCCCAATCCCAATCCAAATAACAGACCGGTCCAAGCACTTCAAATTTTAGAAACACCAGAAGAAGGACCCGATCTGAGGGAGTGCAATGATCTGCAGCTAAGATATGGGCGTATTATTCAAACAGAGGGAAACAAAACAGTTCAGATTGAAGATCAGTTACCTAGAGAACAGTTGTTACCAGAAGAGGATGAAAACAGACAACAAACTCAGAATAAAACAACTACATCCTCTCCTCCATTCCCAGAATGTCTAGTTATATCACGACCTATACAGCAACCTAATTTCGACATTCTGGGAGAATTACAAAATTTGTACATAAAAATTCCATTGCTTCAGGCCATCCAGGATATTCCCATATACGCTAAAACTATCAAGGAATTGTGCATAAAAAGACCAAGAAGGAATGTAATAGATAACCCAAGAGTTCAAGTAATCGACACTTTATCTAACCTATTTTCAGGAAAGGAAACACCTATTAAGTATGAAGACCCAGGAAACCCAATAGTAATTGTTCAAATTTATGGTAAAACCTTAAACAATGCTTTAGTTGATCTTGGGGCTGCAATTAATATATTGACCACTTCTACTTGTCAAAAATTGGGAATCACATCTGCAGAACCCACTTCAACTTTGCTGGAACTGGCTAATCGATCTGTGGTTAGACCATAAGGCATACTGCATGATGTTATGGTTTCAGTCGATTCCTGGGAATACCCAACTGATTTTTTGATAATAAACCCTAAAACCCGACTACATGGACATCCTTTGATCTTAGGAAGGCCTTGGCTTGCTACCGTTGATGCCTATATTGGCTGTCGGCAAGGAAACATGATCATAACTAAGGGGGTAGATATTAAGAACCTAGTACTATATCCCCCAGCGCAGCCAAGCATCACAATAGTTAAAACTAATAGGCACCCTGTATCATATCTTACTGACAACATTAGATCTCCATTAACTATACAAGAGGCACTAGAGTTCAAAAATCAAACAGAAGACGATGCCATCAGTAACTTTATTAGTCAAACGGAACTCACATCTCATACCTAGTGTCATATGATAAAAGCAGCATTTGATAACGAAGCAGAAGAGGAACCTCTGAATGATGTGCATGACCACACAATCCCTGTCACCTCGGTTGCACATAGTAAAACAGTAGAAATTGAACCTGGGAAGACCTTAAATATTAACGCCAATCTTACACCGGAACAGGAGACAAAATTCATCCACATCTTAACAAAACATAAAAATGCATTTGCATGGGATTACCCCGATATGAAAGGAATTGATCCTCAATTATGCATACACCACATCTACATAGAAAATGATGCAAAACCTGTTAGACATCCTCAGAGAAGGCTAAACCCCCATCTAAAAGAAGTAGTAAAAGTTGAGCTTCAAAAACTTTTAGATGTTAACTTTATCTACCCCATCTCTGATAGCAAATGGGTCTCCCCGCTTGTGGTGGTACCGAAAAAGAATGGGAAGTGGAGAATCTGTGTGGACTATAGAGAACTAAACAAGGCAACACAGAAAGAACACTTTCCTCTCCCATTCATCGATCAAGTATTGGATACTTTTGCAGGCAAGAAATTTTTTTCTTTTCTTGACGGCTTCAGTGGGTATAACCAAATACAAATTTCCCCTGAAGATCAGGATAAAACTACTTTTACTTGTCCTTGGGGAACGTTTGCTTACCGAGTTCTACCTTTTGGTTTATGTAATGCCCCTGCCACATTCCAAAGGGCTATTCTTAGCATATTTGCAGATCTAATAAATGAAGGATTGGAAGTATATATGGATGATTTCACTCCATACGGAGAAGAGTTTGATCCAGCATTGGAAACACTAGAAAAAGTCCTACAACGCTATATAGCTACCAGGCTTTGTCTAAGCCACGAAAAATGCTACTTGATGATGACAGAAGGACTTATTCTAGGACACTATATTTCAGCAGCTGGCATTCAGGTAGACCCATCCAAAATCCAAATACTTTTGCTTATTCCTACTCCTACTACTCAAACAGAGGTACGTAGTTTTCTTGGATTCTCTGGTTATTACAGAAGATTTATAGAACATTATTCATGTATTGTTGCACCATTGTATGCACTAACTGGTAATATTGATTTCCTTTGGACAGAAAAAAGCGAACGTGCTTTCAATGATCTGAAAAAGCTTATATCTACAGCCCCAGTCCTTCGTGGACCAAACTAGGATTTTCCATTCCAGATATCATCTGATGCCTCAGATACAGCCATTGGAGCGGTACTTGGCCAGGAGGAGGATAGAAAACTATACGCTATTTATTACATTAGCAAAAATCTATCCCCTGCTGAATTAAATTATATTGTAACTGAGAAAGAATTCTTAGTTGTTATACATGCTATCAATAAATTTAGACATTACATCACTGGATATCTCGTCATCTTGTACACAGATCATTCTGCTATAAAGTATTTAGCAAATAAACCTGTCACAAATGACAGAATAACAAGATGGCTGATTTTATTACAGGAGTTTGACATTACAATCAAGGATCGACCCAACAAAGAAAACCTCGTAGCTGATTTCCTCTCAAGAATTCAAAAACCAGTCGATGCAGCAGCAGTCGAAGATCAATTTCCAGATGAGCATCTCTTTGTTGTTGCTGTTCAAACACCCTGGTATGCTGATGTCGCCAATTACCTAGCAGTAGGTAAGTTACCAAAACATCTAACCCCTAATGAGCGAAAATAGATTGTCCAGCAAAGTACCATATTTTCTTGGATTGGGGGTTATTTGTTTCACACAGGGGCAGACATGCAGATCAGACGGTGCGTTCGACAAGATGAAATATTTGATATATTGAAAGCATGCCATGACCAACCATGTGGCGGACATTTTGTTGATCGCAGGACTGCACATAAAGTGTTACATACAGGGTATTATTGGCCCACAATTTTTAAAGATGCAAAGAAATTTGTCCAAGCATGTGATATTTTCCAGAGGGCGGGACGCCCTAGTCACTCAGATGAGATGCCCTTGAAACCACAGATAGTCATTGAACCATTTGAGCGATGGGCCCTCGATTTTGTAGGGCCAATCAACCCACCATCAAACCAGAAAACATACATTCTAGTGGCAACATAATATGTCACCAAGTGGGTTGAAGTAGAACCCTTGCCCAGAGCTACAGAAGAATCTGTTATATAGTTCTTGCTCCATCTATTTGTGCGCTATGGCCTCCCTAGAGAGATAATAATAGATGGAGGGCCACAGTTTGCTGGAAATAGAATAACGGCAACACTTAACAATTATCATGTTCAGCACAAAATGACCACCCCATATCACCCACAGGCAAATGGGCAAGTAGAAAGCAGCAACAAGACAATAGAAACTATTCTAACCAAAACAGTTGCATCACATAGACGCGATTGGGCTGCCAGACTACCAAAAGCGCTGTGGGCTTATAGAACGACATGGAGAAGCACCACTGGCCACTCACCTTACCAGCTTATGTTTGGAAAACAACCTATTTTTCCTATAGAATTTGAAATCCGGACATTACGGACAGCACAAGAAGTGGGGTTAGACTTAACCGAAGCGCAAACTAATCGATTACAACAGATTAATGAGCTGGATGAAATTAGACTTTCTGCACTTCAACATACTACCTTGATACAGCAGCAAAGAGCTAAGTGGCATGATGCTCTCATCAAAAACAAAGTCTTCCATGAAGGAGACTGGGCTCTTTTATATGACTCTAGATTTCAGGACTTCCCCGGGAAACTCCAGACTCATTGGCTGGGACCATATGAGATCCAGAAAGTACACGACAATGGTACCCTCACACTGAATACCATTGATGGTTCTGGATATACCTTTAAGGAAAACGGCCATCGAGTCCGTCTCTATCGCAAACCACTTACCCGGGAGTCCTTCTGCAAACAATTACGCCAAGATACAGATATGGAAATCCTAAGGGAGGAAGACAAGTCTCCTCCACCAGTAACTCACTAGGAAGTTTATTTTTCCTTACAAATTGTATATAATTGTTAGAATTATTTTTGTACATATTGATACAGCATGTTTTGATTCTTGTTGTTCCTTTTCCAAAAGGAACAGCACCTTTGATTTTTGTTGTTCCTTTTCCAAAAGGAACAACACTTGAGTGTTTTTTCTGTTCCTTTTCCAAAAGGAACAACACTTGTGATTTTTGCTGTTCCTTTTCCAAAAGGAACAGCACTTGAGTGTTTTTGTTGTTCCTTTTCCAAAAGGAACAGCACTCATCATTTTTGTTGTTCCTTTTCCAAAAGGAACAGCACTCATCATTTTTGTTGTTCCTTTTCCAAAAGGAACAGCACTCATCATTTTTGTTGTTCCTTTTCCAAAAGGAACAGCACTCATCATTTTTGTTGTTCCTTTTCCAAAAGGAACAGCACTTGAGTGTTTTTGTTGTTCCTTTTCCAAAAGGAACAGCACTTGTAATTTTTGTTGTTCCTTTTCCAAAAGGAACAGCACTTGTGATTTTTGTTGTTCCTTTTCCAAAAGGAACAGCACTTGTGATTTTTGTTGTTCCTTTTCCAAAAGGAACAGCACTTCTGATTTTTGTTGTTCCTTTTCCAAAAGGAACGGCACTTGAGTGTTTTTTGTTGTTCCTTTCTCAAAAAAGAACAGCATTTGAGTGTTTTTGTTGTTCCTCTCTCAAGAAGAACAACACCTGTGTGTTTTTGCTGTGTCCGTAAGGAATAGCATTGTTTGATTCTTGCCGGTCTTTTTCCAAAGGAACGGCACTTGTTTGATTTTACGGAACGTCACCAGTAACCCCCATAGCTCCTTTCTTCAAATCAGCAACCATTGTTGTGCCTTTCCTTGAAAAAGTACTGCTCATAAAATTTGAAATAGTTTGTTCCTTCTCGAGGATGCAGAATGCTGATGATCTTTCGAGTCTTTTTGAATACAGCTATCTACTTATGTGATGAAATCAAAAGCACAGTATGCAGGAATCGGTAAATCACAAATCGCTATCCTTATAAGTAACTGCCCTGAATTGGTGAAAGAACGTAGGGAAAAGATATGCTTATTTATCACCTTATGTTGCCATTGTTCACTAACTCTGTTTTGATTGGCTATCTCTATCATGCTGATTCTTTTATCTATGTTTATCATTTCATCAATAAGATCAAAGATTCTATACCTTCCTATTGGGATTTTCAGGTTTCTTCCACCATTCCTACTCTTAAGGAGTGTTGAACCACCCTTTGTGTATAAACAGGAAAAGTTCTCTATTAAAATCAAGAAAGAAAAGAGCAAATAAGTCAAGCAGTTTTGTCAAAATTGCAGGATAGGGAGTCTCATTACGAGCTGGCCTACCATGATCATCAGGATGGAAGTGAAGTGGCATTCCCATCAGGGCCACCACACCCGGGAAATGGTCCAAGAGGTATACTAAAATAAATAAATAACCCTTGGAACAGGAGGTCTCACCACGAGCCGGCCTGTCTACTATTCGCTCCTTCCTCGTGAATGGCACTATGACCAACGGGTTACCAAGCCTGCATAGTGGCCTACAGTTTTGACATCATATAACACTTCCTCGCATACACAAAGGACTATGGTTCCCGGGGTGAAACAAACAACTCTGCCAAGGTTATGGACACCTGTCGGCGGCAGAGCTCTGTTAATGGTATTGAAGTCGTAACCTTTACACCAATGGGTAGGGAAATGAGAACCTTTGTATCTTATGACATGATAATTTAATTACACAACCATATACCGCATGACCATTTATTACCGCCAATCATTACGGAGCTAGTGACAGTGACCGCATGAGACTCACTAATTATGGCAAATGTCTATTCCCGAACTTCCATCAACTCACCACAGTTGCTTACGCATTAAAAGCGATCTACCTTTTCACCTCGATTCCAGTAATACGCTGTTTTTGCGGACATGGCATATTTTTATAAGCTGCTCCATAAAGGCCTCGCAGACGAAGCAGACGCAGCTCCTTCATTTGACGGTTGGGACAACCTATCATATTGCGGGGGGGGGAGTAACCTCATCATTCCCCAAAATACGTGTCAGCTCGTCATTCGAAAAGATCTTGTACTCGAGCACAGCACGGCTCAACGGTATGATCATTTGCCATTTTTTGTTTTCTTCTGCATGAATCGTTGTTCAAAGTATTTCCATTGCATGCGCTGTTGCATTTGAATTTAAACGGGAAACACGCCACCAACTTCTCTGTGTCTCAACGAACAGCTGTTGTTCCTCTGAGAATTTGCAAGGGAAGCCATGGGAGGAAGGTCAGTCCGAAGAGAACCACAAACATTGACTGCTTCAGCTGCAGCCCGAAGAATTCTGAAGAAAGCAGGATGGTTGACTTACCTCAGCCGCCTGAAGGAGTCCAACGAAACTGTGGCGAAGGAATTTTTACAAAACCTGCAGGAAGAACACTCTATAATTAGAGGAAAACAAATAGAGGTCACGGACGACATAATAGAAAAAGTCACAGGATTACCGGCCACAGGACCAATATGGACAATAAAAAAGGAAAGACTGCAAAAGATTGTGGAAATCTTCCAGGATGAAGGCCAGAATTTAACAGTTCGTGGAAAAGGGGTGCTACTAGCAACGCTAGGAGAACCATGGGCAGAATTGGCAAAAATTGTCCAGAGCTACATTACTTGCGAGGGCAGAAAAGAAGTGGTAAGACCACGACATCTAAAACTCCTAGCTGTCCTAAAACAAAAATGCTCTGTGAATTTACCTGCATTGCTTAATTCGCTATTACATGATGTGGCACGTAGTATGAAAAAAACACAGCACAAATAATCTGTGGTTAGCCACCATGGATTAATTCGCTTGATAGTAAGCCATAGTCTTACCCAGCAGCATAACAGCTGGGAAGAACTCATTGATATCATTAATGAAAGGGCGGCCACATCTGGGTGCCTAGAAAAATGAAAACAAACTGATAGCACACCCCAACGCCCTGAGAAACGAAAGAAGGATGCTTGCACAGAAGTGCAAGTTGAAAAGCAAGCCGAAAAGCAATTTGAAGAACAACCCGACACTGGTACCTCTGAACAACTAGCAAATCGTAGGAAGTCGGCACGGCTTGCAGGGGTACGAGTAGAGCTAAAGAAACCCCGAGCTCGTATGAGCCAAGCAATAGAAATTATAGATGAGCAATCGGCAGAGACAGATACAAAAGACGAAAGTAACGAGGACATAGGGACAGAGGCGGAAGAAGAAATCAGCAGAGAAATAGAACAGTCCGCCGAAGAAGAAACAGAAGAGGAAGATGAAGAACAATCAGCGAAAACAGAATAGGATGAAGAAGAAGGAGTCGAGAAGGAAGAGAGTGAGCGGCCCGAGCAGGAGGAAGAAATGGAACAACAGGGGGGAAGCCCAGCACAGAACCCGATCAGGGAAGACGAATTGGCCAATATTCTGGCCAATATGGGAGAGTATGGCCAGCCCCTGACTCCATCCAACCTCCAGACCAGAGAAGAAACCCAGGAAAAAGATGCACCCAAGGAAGTTCATTTAGAAAAAGCAAAAATAGAAATTCCACCCATCCATGATGAGAAGAAAACAGAAGATATCAGGCAGGAACAGCCCGTTCCTGATCAGAAGGCACTAGAGGAGAATCCGGAGGAAATAAGGGCTGAGGAATAATTGGCCCAAGAATCAGCAGAGCCAGGAAAGGTTCTTACCCTGAATCGGCCACCTCAAGATGAAAATCCAGAAATTAGTCACACTCCAACCCGCGGCAAACATTCAGCTATTCTTTCTGAGAAATTGAGAGAAATAAGGGAATTGCAAAAAGAAAAAGGGACATTGCTAAACGTGATAGTTAGGCTTCGTCAGCGGATCAGGCTTCTAACAACAAGACAAAGGGGGGTAAGGACCTCAACAAGAAAAGGTTCGGCCACGCCAATAAGACCCCGTAAGAATAAGAGGCGAAGAACCGGGAGACGTTCCACTACCCAAAACCCTGACAGGAGCCAAACTGTTGTTCCTAATGAAGCAGAAAGGAAAACTGTTGTTCCAATTGAAACAGAAGAATAGATTGTTGTTCCATTTGAAAAGGAATAGCATTGGGCTGGAGTTCACGTTAAAATTGAAACAGATAATAAAGTGGTTCAGACGGAGGCACCACCTTCGGGAGTAATAAGGGTTATGAATTCCAAGAAACGTAATAAGAAAGTTCAAGTACAACTCCCAGCCTCCACAGATGCATGGAAAAAGGACCCAAAAACAAGAACCCTTCGCCATCATTTGAAGCAAGCCCAACAAGAAGCAGAAAGGCTCAGGGAACAAACAGTCCCCTGTGAAAAGTATGAGGAATTACAGCAGCAATTAAGAAATGTCAACCTGTCAGAAATCCAAGCCTTCGAAGGATGGAAAAAGGAGCAATAAAAAGTTGCCAAGGTAACCGGTAGATTAGATGTAGTTATTAAACAAATGGATACCTTGTGTGCTCTGTATAATGATGCTTTAGCATGTAGGGCCCCTGCCAAAAATTATGCCCTGTTTCTAATGGAAAGATACTTGCAATTGAAAATTAAGGCCGTTAGGGCAGGTGCTCCTATAGAAATTAATACTATAGATGATTTTATAAATTGCTGTAAGCATTATGGGGTAAAGGTACAAAGGTTATTGTGTGAATTTTATCTACATAACCTTGTACTAGAGCAAGAAACCGAGCTAAACCCTGGTCCTTTTGTTGGAGACATTCAATTACAAGCATTCATTTCATTTGCAATCAATCAAATTAAATGGCTCAAAGCCTACAATGCATTTCAGAGACAAGAAAATGGATTAGACCTATGGGTAAGAGTTGAACCTAGAGACCCGGAGCAGTTATGGAGAAGTCATAGAAATCTTATGAGGACTCCGGGGGTGATTGAAGCCCTAGGGCCCATGCATGAATCAATTATTCGGCAAGGGCTTGAGTTCTTTGCTTCTATCAAAGACCCGGCCATTGAAGCTGCTAAATTTCGATATCGAGTGTCTAATCCAAACATTCAGTTCCGAGAGCCATTTAAGTATGAAAATTTCAAGCTTGCTGCTAACCGATTCCCCCTTTATGGTGAAATTATTTTGAGGGCAGGACCATCGTGGTTAGGGTATAGGTTCAGGAGTCCAATTATTTGGCATCCTGCGCCCGGATACCAAGCCTTGTATGAGATGCCCGAGGGCCAGACGAGCCACTTCTTTGATCATCTAGTTTCGCATCATGGGTGTAGGCCTCCACACAAGATTCCATCTCCAGCCTACTCCCTCACTGCTCTTCATGTCAACTATAATGTTTTCATGAGGCCATGAAAAAGGGTAAGCTGGGGGGTGTGTGGAGTACCAAGGAAGGTATGTTTTGATGGTCATTTCGGTATCTTTTCATGAAAACTCAAAAGCCTTTTGCATGAGAAACTTAGATAATAATAAGAACTTATAACGAAATACGAGAAATTGATAAGAAGCACTGATAGACATCATTTCTATGTGCAGGAAGGTGAAGAAGCGAAAGGTGGCCATCCAAAGAGTAAATATAAAGATAAGCTAACTGTTGTCTCGGTGATGGGAGACCAGAGGCGAACTAGATCGACACGGATCAGCCCAAAACAGGACGCGAAGATACCAGTGCGAAACAGAAGGAGGAAGTAACGCAGTGTTAATGATTCTGCGTATCCCTCAGGACCCTCAGGATCTTGGATCCTGAGGGATCGTTGTTTTAGCATATTTTCTGTACCTAGATGTCTCCGTCATCCCTCTTATAAAAAGGGATAGCATTGTTGGTTACGGGGGGAATTTCGGATCAATTTCTAGGAAGTGTTTAATTTCTTTGAAGAGAGATCTGGACTATGATCTTTGTGTTCTGTTGAAGACTTAAGTTTCTGTACTTTTATTGCATGCTTTAATACAGACTTGTTCACTTTTTATCTTTGAGCCTGGATTCGTCTTAAGCGGTGTGCCCCTGGAGGCTAAGGGCCCGGCCCTGGAGGACACTTGCTCTTGTATTATTACGCTTGGTTTCTGTGTGGTTTGTTCATAAAAGTAATCTGGTAATCTGTTATATTTCATTACATGCTCTGTTGTGATTCAGTTATTTCGTGTTCTTGAACTTTATATCGGTGCTATGTTATTTTATCAATTCTCTAAGTGTTGATTAATTCCTACAGGACACTGTTACTTTATTATAGAATCCTTCATGATTGTATTCTGCATTATCACAAGTCATCGGGAAAAGTCTATTTCTCATGGTTATTGAACGTGACTATTCTTTATTATAAGATGCAGTCGTATGTGCTTTAATAGAAGCAGGTTACGTATAGAGTGTTTCTATGGTATTATTATATCAGATTGAGAGATTGATGTTTTGATTGAGTAGATCTGTAGTTTAAAGGATTTGGTTATTAGTTATTTTAATTGTCGTTCCATTTACTTGTTGTTCCATTTAATTGTTGTTCTATTTACTTGTTGTTCCATTTACTTGTTGTTCCATTTAATTGTTGTTCTATTTACTTGTTGTTCCATTTACTTGTTGTTCCATTTAATTGTTGTTCTATTTACTTGCTGTTCCATTTCCAGATTGCTAATTTGTTGTTTCTTAAGGACAGACTTAGGCTTTAGTGGATCCCAGCATCTGCTGCCTGATCCCCAAACCTCTGATCTGCTCCCATCAGCTATGAAAGGGACGTGTTATTGCTACCAAGCCCTTGGCTGATGTGTTGTTCCATTTCATTATCATTTCTTTTATCTGCTGTTTCATTTCTAATCATTAAGAACGATCCCAGGCTGTAGTGAACCCAGCATCTGCTATTCGGTTCCCATACCTCTGATATATTTTCATCAGTTATGAAAAGGATGGGCTATTGTTGCCGAACCTTTGGCTGATGCAATACTTGGTGTGATTTGGTTTTTCGAAGTAGTTAAGTTGTAAGTTTGCATTACTTTCCTTGCATAGTTTTTGAATAGTTGTACTACAAGAATTACTCTGGCAAATGCTAGCCTCAGATTGAGACACCCTTTGAAATAACCAGACGATCCTGGATTGACATATTAATGTAAGGTAACTAGAGCTGAAAGAGACCCTTGTTATAGCTCTACACTTGGCTTTCTACATCAATTCCTTCTGGTCAAATATTATCTGGATACATGGCCAGATTTCATCTATTTCTTAAATGATATTGTTCTAGATGATTTCTTTAACATGACCCAGTGTGTAGCCAACAAAAGACTCAGTTGCTGACTTCTTCCATGCCTATATCTGATTTTAAGCTCTCTGTAGCTCTGCTACATGAAGAGTTTCAGTCTTATTTGATGATCTTGTAGAAGTTTCACTGGATCCTGCAACTTTTTGATCTCCTCAATCTGGAGAGACATGTTTTGTACTGCATTTTCCAAATGATCTACAGCATCCCTTGTACTTGTTTTAGAAGATATGGTTGTAGGAATGGTTGTGATAGGGAGTGCTTACAAAGGGACAACAGCCATTCTGGCATTTTTCTCTTGTTCTTTAATCAGCTTTTCCATTTATGTCTCCATTTGCTTCAACTGTGCACTCTGCTCCATGATTAGCTTCATCATATCTACCTTTTTTGTCTTTGTTTCTTCAATATCCTTGGCCACGGGATCTTCTGCAGCTGGCAATTTTAACTACTTCCTTAATGCTTCTATGTCTAAATTATTTTTCTTTATGAGCTCTTCTGCAGCATTTATGTTTGAAGGTCCGTAACCCACTTTGATCACCAAGTCCTCCAGAGTTTTAATGCTGGTGTCTTTGGCAAGAGCATAGACCTTCTCCATATTCAACTGAGATTGGAAACTTGCTAATGTAACCTACAGTTTAGACAAACTCATAGCAGTGTTAGTGACATTGGAAAATATCATTTCCAAAGTATTCTTATGCATCTCCATTTGGTCAATGGGATGTATATCTTTTACATCAACCTCAAATGTTGTCTTCTTGTAGTCTGATTTTGCCTTGGGCTGGGGAACCTGTGCCTGGAGGAATGCCATTTGCATTTTCCCTTTCTCTGAATCAAAGGTTGACAACAACCTACTTTGAGAACTGGAAGTCTGCTTCCAAAACTGATTGTAGCTGTTAATCTTTCAGGCTTCATTCCTGACTTTTATCTCCTTGAAAATGTCCATTATACTTTTCTCTATCTCCCCTATAGTAGGTGTGATGGTATGTATTTCTTACTGATCTTGTGAAGCCATGGAGGTAGTGGGAGACAGTGTGGTTTGATCACCCACTAATGAGGAAACAAGTGGCTCATTAGTGGTGATAATAGTGTCCTGCTCTGAGTCCTTGCTGAGGCTTAGTTTGGATTGAGGATTAATAGTAAAGAGAATTTCTCCAGTGAGAGTAATGATGGCCCTTTGGCTTGGCAAATAAGATGCATGGCACTTCCTAACAAACTCTGGGGTGTTGTGGGTATGAGGAAAAATATAGTGGGGTAAATTGCACTCCCACAATTGAATGTCATCGGATTTGTCAATGTATTTGTCCTCAAGCTAGAAATACATCTCAAAGAGGTCAAATTCATAGAGATTTTCATGGATTTTGAGGTCTCTGTCAGCCAAAGCGATGTGGTGAAAATCAATGGGAGGATAAATCAGAGGATTGAAACGTTCTTCTGGTCCTTTGTCCTTTGGAGGCATCTTTAGATAAAGATAAGGAAAAGAGTGAAAATTGGATTGGAAGTTTGAATCCACATAGAGGAATCAGGTTTTGGAGGTAAGAACAAAGGCAATAAGCTGAAAACAATTAAGTAGGCAGTGTTGTTGGTGGGTGAAAACACTGAAGTTTAGCCTAGCAAACCTGTAACAAAGCAATATAGTGGCAGTGAATGAATTTAGTAACATGTTAACAAGTGAAAGGGAAGTTTATATAATAGTATGGCTTTTCTGTTGGACTTGGCACGGGTTCGTTGGATCAATGGCTAAACCATTTACTGCTTAACAACTTAATTATGGGGGGATCTGAGATAATTGGCGGAGTTAATGGGAAAATGATGTGGTGGAAGGTAAGTGGCAGGAGTGCAATGGGTAGGAGAGCGGTTTCGGAAGTGAGGGAAAATGCTTTTCGGGGGGGAGAGCAGTTAGCGGTTTCACCCGAGGGAGGTCCGAAAATTTATGGTGTTGAAATGTAGGGGTGGGCACGTTTTTCATATACCACCTATTTCAGACCCCCACCCCGCCCCCGACAATAAAATTCAAATGGTGGGGGGGGGGATGGAAATGCTATGTGGGTTGTCGGATCTTGGGAGATGGGCAGAGATGGAGTGAGATGTGGTGAAGATTTAACATGACATGATGGGACAGCCGGTGGGGCCAGCAGCAGTTAATTTACGGCATAGTAGGGATTATTTGAAATGTATGAGAGGGGTGTTAAAACTTAAGGATAGGTGTGTGGACCAAAGTATGAGCGAAGGGAGAACTTTGGGGTTTTAAAACTTAGGGATAAGGGATCACTATACCAAAATTAATTGATATATCACTCTTTAGATTAAAACTTTTGCTCCTTTGCCTTTTTCTTCTCCACATAAAAATAACATTTGATATTTGAATTGTAGTGCATTTTGACTAGCAGCCTATGGATTTATAAAAATATGAAATGAAGCCATTCTTTTCTTTTTGCTTCCCTAACATTTTATTTTCCTTTTTCTTTATTTTTTTAGGGCAGCTAACACCTATCATTTTATTGATATGGATGCCTATAAAACATTAAATTGGCCTAACATTTTAACTTTTCTTTCTTTTGCATCCATATCCTAACTTAACATTTTAAAATTATTTTTAGCTAAAATACTAACTTATCAAAACCAAATAATGTTACAACAACGACTCCAGTTGGGGACTGCTTCCCCCTTTGGGATGCAGAGAACAAGCAGATCCAAGTGCCTTCTCCTTTGACTATGGAGTCTTTGCTAAAACAGATAATCACTTGCAAATTTTCAAAAACAAAATATACTCTCCGGATATTCACAGATGATGAATGAATGGAAGAAAAATTAATATTGAATGCAATGTTTCAAGTATTTCCCATTGACTAGCAATGAAGAATACTCTCCTTCCAGATTTTGTAGGGTGAATGTATTGTTCCCTTTGATTTCTACAATGCTAAATGGACCAAACCAAAGGTTTTCAAATTTTTCATGCTTTCCTTTATCTTCTCTCCTTATATCCCACCTAAATAATAGGTCACCTTTCTTGAAATTTCTTTCTCTAACCTTTCTGTCGAACAGTTCTTTCATTTTATTTGGGTATTTCCTTATCTTGTACTAAATTTCATCCCTATCTTCATTCAACTCAATAATTTGATTAATCCTTCTTGAGAAATCATCTTTTTCTTCATAGGATTCCTAAAGGAATCTCATAACAGGTAAAGCTAAATGAGTAGGAAAAACTTCTTCCTTGCCATAAACTAATTGGAAAGGAGATTTTCCTGTTGATCTCTTAGGAGAAACTTTGTTTTCCCAAATTGCATGGATTAGACGGTTGTCCCAACTCTTTTTATGGTCTTCAAGAGTCTTCTTAATGACCTTAACTAAGCTCTTGTTGGAAGACTTTGCTAGCCCATTACCCTGTGGATAGTATGGTGTAGAATGGTGTAATATTATTGAATACTTTTGATAGAACTCAATCATTTTAACAATGTTGAAAGTTGTTGCATTATCTGTAACAATTTGTTGAGGACATCCAAATCTTGATAGGATGTTTTCTTCAAGAAATTTAATCACAACAGTATCAGTTTCATTTTTAACAGGTATGGCTTCTACCCACTTGGTAAAATAGTTTGTAGCAGTTAAAATCCATCTATGTTGATTACTTGATTGAGGATGAATTTCCCCTATAAATTCCAACCCCATGGTAGAAAAGGAGCATGAACCAATACTAGAACCAAAGGAAGTGCTGACAGCTTCTGTTTTCCTGCAAACAATTTGCATGGTATGCAACTCCTTACTCTTTCTCCAACTTCTTTAAAAAGTGTGGACCAGTAGAAACCTGCTTTTAAAATTTTATAGGTTGTTGCTCTCTAGGCATGGTGTCCACCACAAAACCCTACATGAAACTGATCTATAATTGCCTTTGTTTCATTTTCATTTAAACAAAGAAGAAGGATATTAATAGGGTCTTGCCAGTATATATTAGCATTGATAATTTAGTATTTTACTGCTATAAGATTTAGGGCATTGCACAGCTTCAAGTTAAGATCAGCTAGACATTGAAAATCCCTAAGAAACTGCACAATATTATAGTACCAATCAAAGAGTAGAGATTTCTGATCTATGTGAAAAGAATGGCTTGATATGAAGAAAGAGCTTCTTGTGGATTCTCCCCTTCTATAAGAGGAGGAGGTTCTCATGGATTCTCCATAGATATTATGGAAGGTTCTTGTGGATTCTCCCCTGATATTAAGGAAGGTTCTTGTGGATTCTCCCCTGATTAAATTTCAGAAACCAGATTTATCCCCAATACTTTACAGTTGGACTCAGCCAACAATTTGGCCAAGCCTTGGCCTTTTACTAGCTTTGTGGTCTTAATTTCAAGGTCAAATTCAAGGATTTTAGCAATCCATCTCCCTCTTCTTCCATCAGTATCAAGTTGGGTCAAAACAGTTTTAACAACATGATTAGGGACATAAGTTGTAATGTGTGAATGCAGGACATAGGTTCTAAAGGCTTTGAGGGCTTGAATTAAGGCATAAGCTTGTTTTTCAATAATATCATACCGAAGTTCAACATCCCTCATAACTTTGGAAAAGAAGGCTATATGTTGGTCATCACCATTTGTTTTCTTCTGTAAAGTACAACAGCTAAGGTTGTCTCGGATGCAAAAGAAAATATGCTAAAAGGTGAAGAATAATCAAGGATAGCTAATGTATGGGCCTCAGATATCACCTTTTTTATTTGATCAAAATCATATCTAGCAGAAATTGTCCATTTCACTTCATTGTTTTTCTTTAGCATATCAGTTATATCCTTAACTATCTCTGCATAATTAGGGATGAACCTTCTGAGAAAATTAATCTTTCCAAGGAAGGTTTCTATCTCTTTCTTATTCCTTAGTAGAGATAGGGTCTAAATAGTTGAAAATCTCTTTGGGTCAATTATAACTCCCTCCTTGGAGATTATATGCCCTAGTAATTTGCCTTCCTTTACAGCAAATAAAGATTTCTTCGAATTAATGGATATGTCGAATTTCCTGCACCTATCAAAAACCTTGCTCAAGTGTTTTAAATGATTTTCGTCAGAATCAGAGAAATAGTTAAATAATCTAAATAAATGACAGTAAATTTAGATGTTTTACCTACAAATGCTAGATCCATGACTCTCTGGAAAGTGGCCCCAACATTGGTTAACCCAAATGGCATTCTAGCATACATAAATGTACCCCAGGGTGTGGTGAAAGAAGTCTTGTCTTGGTCATCTTCACTTACCATGATTTGGTTGTAACCACAAAACCATCTAGCATAGAAATCCTATTTGCACCTGAAACTTTCTGAAGTAGATGATCCATTTTGGGCAACGGATAGTTATCCTTTAAAGATGATTTGTACAGATTTTAGAAGTCTACACATAGCCTAATCTCATTATTTTTCTTTCTGACAAGAACTAGGTTGGCTACCCAATTAGAATACCTTAAAGGTACTATGATATGAACATCAAGCAACTTTTTAGGTTCTTTCTCAATGGTTGGAAGTAGTATGGGATTGATTCTTCTTAGTTTTTGTTGAAAGGGTTTTGCTTCTAGTTTCAAAGGAATCTTATGCTCAATCAAAGATGTATCATAAGTTTAACTCATTATAAGACCAGGAAAAAACATATTTTTAATTTTTAAGAAGATTCAATTATTTGATTTTTACATAAAGGTAAGTTTGATGACAATTTAATATTTCTCACATCATCCAAAGTCCCAATATTGCATTCTTCTATTTCTTCTTCAAGTGAGTTAAACAAGGGATTTTTAGAGACGTCATTTTTATCAAATAGTTTTTCCAACGGAACTAATCCTTTAGGAATAAAATTATTAGATAAACGGTTGATATCATGATCAAGAATTTTAGGACTAAATGAAGTTTCTGGATTTAGGTGATTTGATTCTTGAACATTGTTTCTTCTTCAATTTGTATATTTAAGAATTCATCAATGACTTGAAGGAGAGATTTTAATTGTTCATCATCTTCAACAATCTGCCAGTGTTTAAGGTATCAGGAATTGATGGTCTATACTTAACTTGAATTTGGTATTCTAACAATATTGGCTCAGGGATTTTGAAAGAGCTTGTTGAGATAGCTAGTGAGCCAGCATGCATATTTTCATCTCTGGGAATAATAGTTATGTTAAATCCTTGGAAGAAATTTTCAATTGTGTCCCCAGCTTCATTTCTATAGTACTTAAGCCTTGGGTATTTTTTTTGACACAGATTTGTAACCTGGTTCACTATAAGCTCAGAATTGGAAAAGACACTCAAGTTTTAAACCTTTAAACTCCTAACTAGCTCAAGACCAAGAAGAAAAGCCTCATACTCAACCACATTATTTATGACCTCAAATTCAATTTTACATGACTGAGTTATGTTTTCTTTATTTGGTGAAATTAAAAAAAAATCCTTCTCCTGCTCCTTCTTTTGAGCAAGATCCATCAAAATAAAGTTTCCAGATATCTGATTCTACAATTTTAGGTTTGGAAACAATATTTTCAATGGCAAGTTGAGTGTTTGATGAATTTTGTGAAGACTACTGAAAGCAACCAAAATCCTGATCTACTGCATAGATAGGGTGGTTTTTTTCTTGATCATACCTACAAACAGTATGAAGGAACCTGACTTCCCTATATAACCTTAAATGTTCACTTCCATAGACTGGAATAGTAGCAAAAGACAATTCGATATGAAGTGATCCTCCAATTTTAGCACAACATGATCTAGATAGAAGCATGCCAAACTTGGTAGGAATATCAGTGAAAACTATGTCTAAAACTATACTCTTGACAGGTATTTTAGCTAAGGTCACAACTAGGTCTTTGGTCAATCCTAGGCATGGTACTTTCTTTGAATCAAAGGTGTAAAGGTCATGATAAGAATGCGTAACTTGTAACTGATGCTAGTTCATAATTGCCTTTAGCAAAAGGTTATGATAAGCTCCAGAATCGAGAATGCAGTTATACAAAAGAAAGTCATGAGCTTTTAAAGTTACATAAAATGGTGGAACAATTTCATCAATCATATCAGAACTAGGGCCAAACACTACTGAGTTCTTTTCATCTTGCAAACTAATAACATCTCCCTCAGCATCTACACTAGTGGACTGTATCCATTTAGACACTTGATTTTTATAACTATGTTTTTTGGAAAGTTCAGCTAAAGGTATAGAAAACTTGACCCTTTCCAATTCCTTTTCAATATTAAAATCTGTCAAAATGGTCTTATCAGCTAAAAAGGTTTCAGTGGATGACTCTGTAGTCTGAGGTGTTCGAGTTTGTGTTTGAATGGATTTTATTGCAGGTTCAATTATAGTGGTAGATTTTGAAGGTCTACCAGGACCTAATCTTTTTCTTAGATCATACCTCTTATTCAATTTTGCAATTAGAAATTCAGAGAATGATAGGTATTTTGAAAGTTGAGCATATCCTTGTTCTTGTTCAAAAGACTGAGGTGAAGATGAAGGAACTATTTCCATTTGTGTCGTTGAAGAATCAATATTATTGATACCTTCAGTGATCAAAGGGTTTGTGTCCTATGGTTGTTTATCATCAATTTACAAAGGTAGTTGAACGTTCTGATTAGAACCTGTTCTCTGAAGAATCTACATTGGAGGAGTTCTTCGGAATTGATTTTGAGCTTGAGGTCTGACAGTAGTTTGCTAAGCAGTTCTAGGTTGTGTTTCAATTTTATAAATCCTATTAGAAAGGTTTCTAATTAAAGATGTAATTTCATCAATTTTCTGATCTTCAAGTTTAGATTTGGAAGAAGGTGATTCATCAACCCTAGCTTTAAGTTTTCTTTCTTCTTTTTCTTCTTTAGCTTTAAGTTTGCCAGAAGCTGACCTATTGGCTTCTACCTCTATAGAATTTGTCTGCATGTCTTCTAATGTATTAGAAACCCTTTCCCTTAACATCACTACAAATTCATCTTCAAATGATTTGGAAAATCTGACCTTTGCAGCTGCTACTGGTGGTTTACAATCAGCAGGCATTTTATGATAGAGTTTGTTAAATCTTTTGATGAATTCAACAACTGGTTCACCAGGATTTCTCTTTAATTCTTTGAATTCAGTGAGAAATTAAATAGTATCTTTCTTTACTCCCCATTGGTTCTTAAAGATAGTTATGAGCTCATTCCATGTTCTAATAGAGTCAGCTCTAAGTTGCCTAAACCAGATCCTAAAATTTCCTTTTAGAGATTGTACAAATAATCTCATATAAACATCTTACTGCTCTATGTTCATATTGTCAACAAAATATAGGAAGGTTGATACATGATCCTCTGCTGAGGAACCTATTTCTCCACTAATTATTGGTATATGTTTTATATATCCATCAGGAAAATTTCCCAAGTTTGCAAGGAGAACTAGAGCAGCATACCTTGCTTGCACAATGGGTCGAAAATCCATAACAGCAGGAGGAGTATGGGGTGATTGAGTGGATGATGATGAGGAAAAGGAAGATGATGAAGATGAAGATGAAGGAGATGAAGATGAATCGATAGGGGTATTAGTATGTGGAGGAGAGAAAGAAGGAGGAGACCTTTTTGAGGATTTCAAAGGGGTTTTAATAACCAATTTCTGAACTCCTGGTGGAAATTCCACCTTGTTATCAAACAAAGGATTCGAATACACAGAAAATGTCTCTTCAATATTAGTAGAGGTTGATTGAATAGAATAAAGAGTTGGAGTAATGAAATATTGAGGCTTGAATTCAAGGAAATGTAAACTCAATTCTTCCTCAGATGAAAGTGATTTGATAGGAATGGATGGGACTTGATATGACTCAAGTGACTGTGTTAAAAGGGTTTATGGAAGATCTACTCCTCTAGAATGGAGTTCAGAAGACCTAGGAGGTAGTTCAGTCCAATTAGGATGGGATGGTACAAATGAAAAAGGATCTGCAGGTGGGATGCCTTCAAGCCGTAAAGCTGAAGAAGAATAACAAGGGGTTCTGTGTCTTCTCCTTGAAGAGGCTCCCCTAATAAGTCTTTCTAGATCTAGTAGAGGGTTAACAATCTCAGAATCATAATGTCATCTAGTGTTCTTAAAAGGAGCCAACTTCGACCAGTGGAAAATCGCCAGGTGAAATATTTTGATGTATATCCTTACCCTTTATTCACCTTAAAGGAAAGGGAGAATTGTTGCCCCAGCAAAAATTTAGCTTTTAATTCTTCACTCCTTGGAAACGATGCCAATATGATGTTATTCTTTGAGATAACCTAAGGTCAATTGGCTATGCCAAAGCATCTATAGTGTTTTGTTGTTTTAAATTATTAGATGACTAGTGAACTGTTTATAAATCGGTGCTTTAAACTTAGATAGATTCTTAATAGAATAAAAGGTTGTTCTTTAACTGCACATGGTTATTTTGATTTTAGTGGGATGGATAAGTAAAATATGGAGAAGTAAAATTGATTTAATATTGAAACTGAGTATTTAACCATTTATAAGCAGAAATTAAGAAAACATTGTTTCCTTAATCAACAAAATATAAATAGACTATCATAGATATCTAGTGCAATTTATTATCAAAGAGGAATTTACAATAACAGATAGTTCTGTAAGTTTATCTCTTATTTAAATTACAACTTCACAGAGGATCCAAAATGAAACTGAGATTCAATTAAATTTTAAATCAGATAACTGCAAAAGACATGATTTATATGAAGAAGAGATAATGAATTAACAAAATGAAATACAACTCGCTGAGAGACATACCATATGAGGAAAATCTAGAATATTTTATGTTGGCTTATTGGGCCCTGACCCACGTTCGAAGGTGATTTAGCAAAAAAAATCCCGGTACTACTGGCCCTTTCGGAAATAGCCCACGAAGCGCGGACTGAGGTCTCACCCGAAGTAGTATGGGAGGGTCATATAACCAGGTTTCCGCACCCTAGAGATGTCTGATGAGTTCAAGAGGTCCGCGGTTCAATCATGCGTGCACGTCACTACGTGCACTTTCCCGTACCTTGCAGCCTGAGATGTTGCCTTCGCGCAACCCTACTCAGGGGTCGAACGTTGTTATTACCCAAGTCCTTACTAGTATTCCACTATTAGTTGATTAACTTAGCCTATTTGTATGTATTAAGTTATACTTAGCAATATGAATCATTCATACAGGTGCACACAGTAAATAAACAATATATTTGTAATTTATAACAAACATACATTAACCCAAGAATAGATACATAGAATTATGATAAACCTTCTCTTTATTATTTTCTTCCTTGGTTACAGGCTTGACTCTGCCCTGCGCACTCAGCTGCAGGGGTCTGCACACTCAGCTGCGGACTACTAGGCCTCTACGCACTCAGCTGCAGAGCCTTCTCCTACTCTACAACCCAAGACACACTTAGTCACTTCGACTCTATCCTCTCTCCTTGCTTCCTTATTCCTCTTTCTTACACTTAGGGCCTCGTTCTATTTATACAATCCCATGGTCTGTGGACCATGGGTAGGCCGACATTACATTACAGGACTAGGGTGGAAAACCATGTGACTCTATCATACATTTCACGCTCAGCGCCCATAATTCGTAGAGTCTTTACAACAATATCGGTTCAAAAATTGGGCTTTGAGCCCCAAAAAATGCCTTGGGGGGATTCCATGCCCAACAGGCCCCCAAAACAAACATCGTGACGTGCCCTCAATTCACTCTGTCGGTGCGGCGATCTTTGCACGGAGTCCATCCAACTGTTCTTGAACTGTACTGAGGTCTGCACTGCACTGAGTTGTTGCTTGTTGAATGTGTTGCATCCAATGTTCTGAGACCTCTGTGTTTGAACAGTTTCCATACATCTGTACCGGTATATGTTTATAGTCCTGCGCCTTTTTTCGGCTCCTTGGAGCGCGAAGACTGTGCTTTTGCCGGCTAGTCAGATAGTCGGCCACCCGTGTAAGGCTTCAAGTGACTGCCATTCACTTTCCCTGGGAAGGGTTCTCCATTTAGTTTGACTAACTGGACTATGCCTCCATCTATGACCTCCTTAACCACGTATGGTCCCAGCCAATGCATTCTGAATTTTCCCAGAAATTTTTCAAACTTACTGTCATACATCAGCACTAAGTCATTTACCTTGAATGTGCGCAACTTAATATGGCGATCATGTTAGACCCTTTTCACACTGATTTTGTACTTGTTGATGAAAACTAGCCAAGAACTGGTCCTCCTCCAGTTCTTCCAATTATAGGAGCCTTTTCTCCAGAGCTTCGTGATTCGTCATTCCTATGAGCACTACTATGCGTAGACTAGGTACGATATATTCCATTAGCATTACATCTTCCACATCATAAACTAATTGAAAAGGTGTTTGTCCCATCAGTTTCTTGCACGTTTTCCTATAAGCCCATACTATTGCAGGTATGTGCAGGTCCCAATCGTTTCGCTGCGCATTGCACACTTTGGTTAGCGCAGTCTCCAGTATTTTGTTGAATGCTTCTACTGTCCCACTGGCGTGTGGGTGATACGGTGTGCTTTTCTGATGATACATCTGGAACTCTTCTGTGAGCGTGCTAATGGTTTCATTCAGGAAATGTGTACCGCGATCACTCATTAAGATCTTTGGACATCCAAATCAGGTCAACACGTGTTCAAACAAAAACTTCACAGTTGTAGTGGCTGTGTAGTCTTTGACCGGATGTGCTTCCGCCCATCGTGTCAGGTACTCCATCGTGGTGATGATGTAGCACGCACCCTTTTTTCCTTGAGGTTTGATAGGTCCCACAAACTCGATTGCCCATTTCTCGAACAGCTGTAGTATCATTTGTGGATTTAATGGAATCTTGCCCTCCGTGATGGTTTTCCAGTCCTTTGACATATATCTCAGGCCTTACAGTGTGCTTTCGAAATCCTGATGAAGAGTTGGCCACCACAACCTTGCTCAAAGTATATTTTGTGCAGTCGCTCATCCTGCATCGTGTCCTCCTGCAGCGCCCCCATGTGCTTCCGCAAGGATCTGACTTCGTTCAAATTCAGGTACATACTTTCGCAATATCTCATCATTTCTCATTTTATATAGGTGCCCCACGATGACAGAAAAGTTTGTCGCACACACCACCAATTCCTTCTTCTGTTGGACGAAGTATTCCTTCGGCGCAGTCCCTGTTGGTTCCTCACCTATCTTAATACGCAACAAGTGATCTGGTCTAGCGTTCAGGCGTACAAGTTTTACCATGACCTCAAAGTCATATTCTTGGAACAATAAGAGCCACCTACATATGCGCCCCCCCAACGGAGGCTTATTGACCAAGCACTTGAGCATGGAATGGTATGTATATATTTTGAAATGTCCTCCTAGAAAATAGTGTCAGTATTTTTGGAGTGCATACACCATCGGCAACCCCTCGCACTTGGTTGTGGAATAGTTCTTCTTGGCTTTGGACAATCTACGACTTGCAAACGCAATAGGGTGATCCAAGCCTTCTCTGTCTTCTTGTGTGAGCACTGCTCCTAGCGCGATACACGATGCATCAACATGGACATGAACCTCCACATCCCATTTTGGGAAGACCAGGATTGGTACGAAGGCCACTTTCCCCTTTAGGACATCTAGGCTCTTCATGCAATCATCATTCCAACAAAATGTGACATCCTTTTTTAATAGTTTCTCCATCAGCGTGGTGATTTGGGCATAGCTTTTGATGAACATCTTGTAGTACCCGGTGTGTCCCAAGGTAGCACGCAGCTGTTTAACACTTGACGGTGCTTCCAAATTTAGAATCACTGCAATTTTTGTAGGGTCCACCGTCAGTCCTTGTTTGCAGACCACATGTCCCAACAGGTTCCCAAAGGGAATGAGGAATGTGCACTTCTTAAGGTTCAACACAATATGGTGTCGTTGACAAGTATCCAGCATCAAGCGTAAGCTTGCTATGTGGTGCTTAACCAACCCAAAGACAGTCCAATCATCCAGATAGACCTCTAGGAACTTGTGGATGTATTCTTTGAATGTGGAAACAACAATGCGCGAAAAGATGGTTGGCACACTCTTCAACCCAAATAGCATAACGTTGTATTGGAAGCATCCCCATTTCATCACGAAGATCATCTTTCTCTTGTCTTCCAATGCGATTTTGATCTGGTGGCACCCTAAGAACTCGTCTGTGAAAGAGTATGCTTCTTGTTCGCCAAATACTTCATCTGTGAACGGTGTCGGGAATGGGTCATGTACACAGGCATCATTCAACTTCCTGAGGTCCACGCATATTCTTATCTCACCCTTCTATTTTTTCTCCTATACTACCATAGGGCTCACCCAATCAAATTCTTCCACTAGCTCAATAATTCTGGCTGCGAGCATTTTGTCTAGTTCTACGCGAACCTTTTCCTTATACTTCAGATTCAAGTGGTAAGGCCTTTGCTTAACTGGCTTCATGTCAGGTTTCAGGGTGATCTTCATCATACCTAAGTCGCCAACTATCCCTTTTAAGTCCGTAATCTTGGTCGGGAATAAGCCTTGGTACTCACAGAGTAACTTAGTGACCTTATCCACCATGGCATCATCCCGATAATCATCGAGCATTGCATATTTTGTTTAGTCTCCGTCCCAATGTTTATCTGCTTTTTTTTTAGCAGCGCGGTGATGTCAAGATCTTTGATCAATGGTCCTTGAACCTCGCGATAGCCTTTAGTTTCTGGAATGTTAATTTTCCATGGATCCCCATCATCCTCCTCAATAGCTACATTGTAACACTCCAACGCGTAGCTCAATTTGGTTACCCATTCCGACTGAAGCACTTCCATTGGCCCCTGGGGTATTTTGAAGATAGTTTCTTTTACTGCTTGTAGCGCATCCTCAACAGTATCCCACCAACGATCCTCAAACGTGTAGGTTAACAGGAATCCTTCACGCAATATATCCCATTCACTCATGCCATGGCAGAGCTTTGTCTCAGTATACCAATTCATGGGTATGATATACAGGGTATGATAGAACAAATGCACCCACTCAGGTTGTGGCTCTTCCCCGTAGACCTTGGTCCATTTCTCGAGGTGCATACGTGGGTCATCTCGTCTATCATACTTGTCTGTTAGCCACATTTGAGGTTTCCCAAATTGTAGACGCATCATTCTCTTGTATTCCCACCAGTTCTCAAAATTTCGCTGGTGCGTACCCCACCATCTTGTGGGCATAGCGCTCAGTGCCCATTTTAGAGCATCAAAATGTTGTTGTTCTGATACTTCCTTTTCAAATTTTTTCAGGAAATCATCTACCAGGGTCAGTCCATCATACATAGGCAAATCTCTTACCTCTTTTGCTACACAGTGTAGTGACCTTATCATCATGTTGCAATTGAGTGTGGTTACCTCATGTAACCAATTCTGTCATCATTCTATTTCCTCATTTGAATCTGATGTGCAGGAGCTTTTGCACTCCCATGAAATCCTGCCATCCGTCGTTGGATTTACCCAATCCTACTCCCGAGTGGTTATCTTGTAGATACAGTCTAGATCATCGTCGTTATTGCAGTCGCGCACCGGCTTTGTGTAGCGCGATCCCTGCACAAGGTCTAGGGGTACCACTACACGTAGTGACTTTTTCTCAAAAATCATCTTGTGCTTCCTTAGATTTATCACTCCATTCATATCAGTGGCCCAATCTATTCGTAGTAGCGAGATAGGGATTGTTGTCATCAACAACCTCAATCACTTTGAAATCTGCAAGCACGCTCGCACCTACGATATCTACCATTATTCCCTACAATCTTCCCATCGGTAGGATCTTTTATTGGTTCTCCATTCACAATTGAATAGGAAACCATTGCAACACGGGCCTCCCCATGCCCTCCCATGTTTTCCTTGGAAGAACGTTCGCGTCCGATCCTAGATCCAAAATCACTTGATCCATTTCATATTCCCCAGTTTGCCCAGTTAATCTCATCTTCGTTCTTTTTTGCATTGCGTGCTTTCTGAGCTTCCAGACTACATGTTGTTCTCCTGGTCCCGCACATCTAGTGATGAGTTCTTGCAGCCCCTTCACCGCTTTTCTGTCACGCAGCAACTTAACGCATGTCTCCCGAAAGGTACTGAGCATTGATGGGCCCATCTTTGGTTCTAGTTTGTCTTTACTACCTGAAGTGGAGGCCTCCATGAAGCTCTTCTTAGCTTCCATGAATGTCTCCTTCGCGCGCTCCAAAGAAAACTCTGTTTTTTTTGCTGGAGCCTTGCGAACCCAGGCACTCTCTTCGAGCTACTTGCCCTTGTCATCTCATGACATTATACCGCTTTGGAGCACGATGTTTACATTAGGGTCCTCCTCGCGTGGCTCAGACCTTATCATTTGTAGGTTATGAGTCGGGGGAGGCTGGAGTGTTCCTTTATCGCACAACCTGGCTATCAATGTGGGGCAATCCTCCATCTCATGATCAAACTGGGTACAATATAAACATGATGCTCTCATCAGATTTTTACAATCGTGGGCATAATGCCTTGGCCCTCCGCAATTGTAATAGATCAGTTGTCCGCGACCTCTTCCTAGTCCCATTCCACCTCGACCTCATCCGCGCCCCTGAAATCCAATGCACGCCATCCCTGCATTCTGATTGAGGGTTTGCGTTTTGGTCTGAACCCTATAGGTAGGATTCTGATCCATCATTATTTCATAACTTCTATAGGTATGCTCATCATGGCCTACTAAACTGTAGAAATTATAGAACAACTATTGGGACGTCTACGTATACTTCTGTAATAGATGGTAGTTATCTGTAGCATGCTTCCCTCCTATCTGACAAATCGCACACCATAATGCAGGCGTCATGCTTGCTCCTACTTGTGCCTCTGGTCTCAATGTCATTGGCCCTCCTCCCACTAGGTAGTTCGCGAAGACTAGACAATGGTCCTTGTCATGTCCCTAGCCTTTCCACTTTATGCACCATACTTCCTCGTGCGCTTCTGGGTGAGTTGTCATGTCTTGTTTCAGGCTCTACATCTCAAGACACAAGTTTTCCAACTACGTGTGGATTTGTTGGACTCCTAAATTAGGATCTTATATCAGGGTCTCGTGAAGTTTGATTTCGATCTCCAAAGCCTCAGCCTGAGTTGACAGCTTCTGTTGTGATAGTGCGTTCCTTATATGTGGCGTTAGCGACGCTAAAAACCATGCACGGTGTTTCCCATCCATCAAGGTCATGTTGGCTTCATGAATCATACACTTCAGTCTCTAATCCAAGTCCCAGGGCATCTCGCCTGGAAGCATCATGATTTCCTTAAATCCAATAATCGATTGGGTCTCTGATTTTAGCCTGCAAAATTCTCTGTTTAGCACAACTTGGATATCCATGATCCTTGCGTTTGGATTTTCATTGGAATGCTTAATGTACCACATCAGTGTGTGATCTTACAAGGCACTGACCAGTGTTGCATTCTTTATATTATCATATGTGACTCCTTGTACTTTCCATACAGCCTTTACTACGAACCAAAATTGGTCTGAATCTTCATTCCTTACTCCTTTGAATACCAACAACTTTATTGCGCTCACAATATTGAACTGTGGTGGTGGCAGAGGTAGTGTGGGAAAAGAAGGGAGTGAAGATGGTGAAACTAGTGGTGGTGTTGGTGGGGGTGGTATGTGCGGAATTCGTTGTTTTATCAGACTGATCGCACTTCTTGGTGAAACTTTCGTGAGCGCTTCCTTACCTTCTCGTGGAGGTGAAATCGAGGGACTAGTCTCTAATTATTTGCTACCTTCGTTTTTGTAAATCCTTCCACTTTGTGTAGCCCCAAACATTAATTTATTCACATAACCCGCTTTTCACACAGTAGCATTTTAATCCAAGTGTTCAAATATTTAATGTACTTACCTCGCGGTCCTTTAAGGAAGCGTCGTTCCACCTGGCTGTAGTTGACTGACGTATCTATCGTAAACTCGATGATAAAACCTCCTATAATTAGATCGAGCCAATTGTCCATAGTGCACATGATCTTATCTCCTAATGCTTCTAGTCTGCGCACCAAATCTGGAGTCCACACAATAGGTTTGTTGAGCCTACACCTTCCTTGACTGTCTGCCAGCTTTGCGATCCACTAGTACAACTCAAAGGGGAAGGATGCAAATAAAATTTTGTGGATTTCCATATATAAGTAGCGCTATAACCATTGTTCCTTCGATACTCGTGGATTCCAATTTTCCTGCACCACAAACTCGTGAATCTTTCTGTCCAACCACCCTTCAATTTCTTTCTTTGTCAGATTACAGTGACACAACATCAAACATCTCTTATATAGATCCTGGTGCTGGCAACGGAATCATTTGTTGGCTTATTGGGTCCTGACCCAGGTTCGGAGGTGATTTAGCCAAACAAATCCCACTACTATTGGCCCTTTCGGCAACAATCGGTGGAGCGCGGACTGAGGTCTCACCCGAAGTAGTATGGGAGGGTGCTAGAACTAGGTTTCCGCACCCTGGAGATGTTTGATGAGTTCAAGAGGTCCACGGTTCGACCCTGTGTGCACGTCGCTACGCGCACTTTCCCATACCTTGCAGTCTAAGATGCTTCGTTCGCACAACCCTACTCAGGGGCCGAACGTTGTTATCACCAAAGTCCTTACTAGTATTCCATTGTTAGGTGATTAACTTAGCCTATTTGTATGTGTTACGTTATACTTAGAAATATGAATCAGTCATACAGGTGTGCACGGTAAATAAAAAATACATTTGTAATGTATAACAAACATGCATTAACCCAAAAATAGATGCACATAATTATGATAAACCTTCTCTTTATTATTTTCTTCCTTGGTTACAAACTTGACTCTGCCCTGCGCACTCAGCTGTAGAGCCTTCTCCTACTCTATGACCCAAGACACACTTAGTCACTTCAACTCTATCATCTCTCCTTGCTTCCTTATTCCTCTTTCTTACACTTAGAGCCTCGCTCTATTTATACAATCCCACGGTCCACGGACCATGGGTAGGCCGACATTACATTACAAGACTAAGGCGGACAACCATGTGACTCTATCATACTTTTCGCGCTCTGCACCCATAATTCGTGGAGTCTTTACAAAAATATCGGGTCAAAACTTGGGCTTTGAGCTCCAAAGCATGCCTTGGGGATTCCATGCCCAACATTTTATTATCTCAAAAATGCTCCAACTTAGTATAAATCTGCTTGATAACTTGTTCAAGGTTTCAACACTAGATACTTCGATAGAATGAAGTATCTAAACAAAATTTACAAAAAATATTACAATTAATGCCTGAGTGACACGACATTCTATTATTAACTTAGAAATAGCAGAAAAGAAATAATGTGATCAAAAGGAATGCATCTGGTGAACTGATATGAACATCTGGCCTTGCTTTGGAGGAGAATAATTGTTGAGTGGCCACTATTTGGGTGTTGCGCTGGTGCAATTGACCTGTCTTTTCAATCCTAGAATTCACACAACTTTTCCCACCGCTCTTCTTCTAGAATAGTAATCTTTGTCACCTTACGATCGATCATCTACCTTAGTATACTAAGAAAAAGCGGGTTTTACTGCAAAATATGTTTTATCTTGTGTTGGATAAAAACTTATGTTGTTAATAGATTCATAAAAATCTTTCCTTATCATAGAACCTTTGATGTTGGAAGACTTAATTGTATCCTTGGCAATGTCCTGAAGCTTCTTCATGTAGTCTTCCCTGGTCATTAATTTTTCATTGATCACAAATAAGGAAGGCATACCTTTCTTGTTCAATGCATCTATTCTATTGAAAACCCTGTTAACTACTACCTCCAGAGTGTGACACTTCTCTGTCAATTGTACAACCAAGTTCTTTTTTGTTAGAACTTTCTTTACCTCCATAATGGTTTTTGTTTTGTCATCTACTCCTAGATCATCTAACTTATATCTGTTTTTGGAATTGAGGAACTTTATGATGTTGTTGATTGTAGCAGGCATTTTTCCCAATTCAGCATTGATAGTAGAAATGGTTTGCTTGGCTTTCTCCATCAATTCCTTCTGGTCAAATATTATCTAGAAACATGGCCATATTTCATCTATTTCTTCAATGATATTGTTCCAGATGATTTCTTTAATATGACTCAGTGTGTAGCCAATAGAAGACTTAGTTGCTGACTTCTTCCATGCCTCTATATGATTTTGAGCTCTCTGTAGCTCTGCTGCATGAAAAGTTTCAGTGTTCTTTTGAAGATCTTGTAGAATTTTGACTTGATCCTGCAACTTTTTGATCTCTTCAGTCTTGAGAGACATGTTTTGTACTGCATTTTCCAACTGATCTGCAGCATTCCCTATACTTGTTGTAGAAGATATGGTTGTATGAATGGTTGTGATAGGGAGTGCTTGCAAAGGGACAATAACCATTTTGGCAATTTTGTCCTTTTATTTAATCAACTTTTCCATTTATGTCTCCATTTGCTTCAACTATGCACTCTGCTCCATGATTAGCTTCATCATATTTGCCTTTTTTATCTCTATTTCTTCAATATCCTTGGCCAGAAGATCTTCTCTAGTTGCAAATTTTAACTGCTTCCTTAATGCTGCTATGTCTAAATTCTTTTTCTTTATAAGCTCTTATGCAACATTGATGTTTGAAGGGTCATAACCCACTTTGATCACCAAGTCCTCCAGAGTTTTAATATTGGTGTCATTGGCAAGTGAAGAGACCTTCTCCATCTTCAACTGTGATTGGACATTTTCTAATGTAACCTGCAGTTTAAACAAACTCATAGCTGTGTTAGTGACAGTGGAAAATATCATTCCCTAGTCTCCTTATGCATCTCCATTTGGTCAATGGGATGTATATCTTTTACATTAAACTTAAATGTTGTCTTCTTGTAGTCTGATGTTGCTTGGGTTGGGGGAACCTGTGCTTCGAGGAATGTCATTTGCATTTTCCCTTTCTCTGAATCAAAGGCTAACAACAACCTACTTTGAGAACCAGAAGTTTGCTTCTAGAACTGATTGTAGGTGTTAATCTTTAAGGCTTCATTCTTGACTTTTATATCCTTGAAAATTTCCATTATACTTTTCCCTGTCTCCCCTGTAGTAGGTGTGTCGGTCTGTATTTCTTTTTGATATTGTGAATCCGTGGAGGTAGTGGGAGATAGTGTGATTTGATCACCCACTAACAAGGAAACAAGTTGCTCATGATGGTCTCCTGCTATGAGTCCTTGCTAAGGCTTAGTTTGGAACTAAGCTTGGATTTCTTCCTATACATAATCTTGAATCCTTCACTGAAAATTTCAGTCCCTGAAGCGGACTCTTCTTCTCTAGTTCTCTTAGTTGTTTTCTCCTGCATGGTAGGAGTCTATACTATAGAGGATGATACCAGATGCTCTTCTGCCTCTTGTAGGGTATTCTCAACCCATTCTAGCTGGTTTTTATACTTATCTATCTCAGTATAGATGTGTGAAAATAAGGAGTAGATTTGGTTTCTACTCTTAATTTATAAATGATCCCTAATGGATCATATGACCAGGTAAAGCTTAGGATGAACTACATTTCCTTTAGTATCTTGTCTGCTTCTTCTCTTGATACTCTTGTGTTGCAAATGAAAGGCCCAATTTGTGTTTTTATTTTGAACTGGGACTTCTCTTTGGCAACTACAAAATGGATCTCATCCATATTTAGCATCTGCCTTATGTACTCTAGAGCAAAAATCCTCATTGGGAGGAATTTAGGAAACTTATAAGGTGCAAGCTCACACCCACATATTCTCAATTCTATATAGTTTTGGTAGAGGTACCAATCTCGTGTCTGAACATGGTCTGATAGCTACAATACCTTTCTAATTTCCTCACTGATCCTTAGCTCTATTCTGCTACTTAGGAGATTGATTGTTGGATGCACAAACATCACTGTAAATTGTTTATATGTATATTCCTTTTGTTCCTTCATCACCAGAGTAGTCCAAAAGATCACTAACTGTTGGCTCCCTTTAGCATCCAGCTTTTGCAAAGCAAGGTTGATGTTGTCTCCCTGGAAGTATAAGAACATATAAACTAACAGGGAATAATACTTGAATACCTCCTCAGTTGGGAATTTGATAAGTTGTTGATGAATTGATTCTGCAAGAAATTGGCTAAAGTTAAATATAATGTAGTTCTTGGAATCAGCAGAGAAAACAGACATAAATTCTATGATGGCCTCATCTACCCACTGATCAGAGTAGTAGTCAAGGGGGTAGGAGACAACTGTGATGATTTGTTTGGCTCTTTTAGGGAAAATAGAGGAGGGATAGGGAGGATTTTTATTTGGAAATGGGGCATCTTGTCGAGAACAACTCAAGAGTTTTGGCCCTCTTGGCAAAGTCTAATTTCTGGTATAACTCAACAAGTGCTTCATAGGAAAAGGGCGTGGCATTATCTACTATGGGGGCTTACATCATCTGGTATATGGCTTGAGGAGTAATAGTAAAGAGAATTTATCCAGTGGGGATAATGATTGCCCTTTGGCTTGGAAAATAAGATACATGGCACTTCCTAACAAACTATGGGGTGTTGTGGGTACGACGAAAAATATAGTGGGGTAAATTGGACTTCCACAGCTGAATGTCATCGAATTTCTCAATATATTTGCCCTCGAACCAGCAATACATCTCAAAGAGGTCAAATTCAAAGAGAGTTTCATGGATTTTGAGGTCTCTGTTAGCCAAAGGGATGTGGTGAAAATCAATGGTAGGATAAATCATAGCATTGATAGGTTCTTCTAGTCCTTTGTCATTTGGAGGCATCTTTAGATAAAGATAAGGACAGGAGAATTGGATTGGAAATTTGAATACCCATAGAGGAATCAGGATTTGGAGGCAAGAACAGAGGCAACAAGTTGAAAACAAGTAAGCAAATAGTGTTTCCAGTGGGTGAAAACGTCGGAGTTTAGCCCAGCAAACCTATAACAAAGCAATACAGTGGCAGTGAATGAACTCAGTAACCTATTAACAAGTGAAAGGGAAGTTTATATAATAGTATGGCTTTTCCGTTGAAGGTGGTGTGGGTCCATTTGATTAAAAGCTAAACCATTTACTGCTTAACAGCTTAATTGTGGAGGGAGTGGATATAATTGGTGGAGTTAATGGGAAAATGGTGTGGCGGAAGGTAAGTGGCAAGAGTGCAACAGGTAGGAGAGCCATTTCAAAAGTGAGAGAAATTGCTTTTCGAAGGTGGGGGAGAGCGGTTAGCGGTTTCGCCTAAGGGAGGTTCGAAAATTTATTGTGTTGACACGTAGGGGTGGGCGTGATTTTGACTAAGCCTATTTCAGACCCCCCTTGACGATAAACTTCAGATGATGAGGGGGGGCCAAAATGCTATGCAGGCTGTCGGATCTTGGGAGATGGCGAAGATGGAGTGAGAGGTGGCAGATATTTAAGATGACATGATGGGACACCTGGTGGGGCCGGCGGGAGTTAGTTTACCGCATAGTAGGGATTATTTGCAATGTATGAGATGAGTGTCAAAACTTAGGGATAGGTGGGTGGACCAAAGTATGAGCGAAGGGAGAACTTTGGGGTTTTAAAACTTAGGGATAAGGGATCACTATACCAAAATTAATTGATAGATCACTCTTTAGAGTAAAACTTGTGCTCCTTTTCCTTTTTCTTCTACACATGAAAATAACATTTGATATTTGACTTATGGTGCATTTTGACTAGTAGCCTGTGCATTTATAAAAATATGAAATGAAGCCATTATTTTTTTTTCTTCCCTAACATTTTATTTTCCTTTTGCCTTATTTGTTTAGGGCAGCTAACACCTATCGTTTTATTGATATGGATGTCTATAAAACATCAAATTGGCCTAACATTTTAACTTTTCTTTCTTTTTCATCCATATCCTAACTTAACATTTTAAAATTATTTTTGGCTAATATACTAACTTATCAAAGCCAAATAATGTTACAACAATTTACCAGGAGCATCCAGTCTGAAAATTAATGAAATGTGGTCCCTGGAGGAAGAGAAAAGGTCATAGCTTTCTGTAGGCCAGCACCTATGTACTAGTAAACACATCGACTAGTGCAAGAGCTAGGGGGTTGTATCTCCCTTCTAGTATAAGATGGAAAATGAGAGAAGGTTGTATCCTTCTGCACCAGTACAAGACTTTAAACAAATTTTCTTTATATTAAAAGAAGACAAAGACGACAGTAGCAAGTAGTTTTTCTCCCACATTGGGTTTCCACCTTAAATCTTGGTGTTCATGTGTGTTGCTTATGTGTGATGGTTTATTATGTCTTTACTACACATAGTTACTATATAATAAGTTATTGATGCACTGATTAAATATCTACACATGATAAATTGACTAAATCCTAAGTTCTATGGATGTACGTTGGTTTCTCTAATCACAGTAGTGTGTACATGCAAGTTCACTTCACTGAAGTAGCATGTATAAATTTGTTTGGGAAATGAAATAATACTTAACTATAAATACTTATTCACCCCCCCCTCTCAGTATTATTTCCAACAATTAGTATTAGAGCAGGTCCTTCAGAAGAAGCTTGATCGCTTGAAGGAATATCTTTCAAGATGAACAATCACAAAGGCATGGGATCTATCAGACCACCAATCTTCGATGGGAACAACTTGGTATATTGGAAAATAAGAACCAGAGCCTATCTTCAATCACTTGGAGCCGATGTTTTGGAAATTGTGGAAGGAGGATATCAATTTCCAACAAAAATACCTATAGATTCAGTAGGTAAGAAGTTATATGAAACCAATGCCAAAGAAGTCAATACCTTATTGGGAAGTCTGTCAGAATTAGAATTTGTCAAAGTCATGTAGCTCAAGACAGCCAAAGAGATATGGGACAAAATCATTCATAGCTACGAAGGAGACTCCCAGGTAAAACGTGCTAAGCTTAAAACTCTTAGAATTCAATATGAAACTCTTAAAATGCATAGTGATGAGAGTATTGCTAGTTATTTTCTACGTGTAGATGAGATTGTTAATTGTATGAAAATTCTGGGTGAAGAGATCAAGGAAGCTACTTTAGTAGAGAAAATTTTGAGATCATTATCTTCTAAATTTGAGTCAAAAGTATCTGCCATAGAAGAAAAACAGGATCTTCAAACTATTATTGTGGTTCAACTCCATGGAATTCTAACTGCCTTTGAAATGAGGAAAGGAGGTCCATCAGATATGATAGAAGTCACTTTTAAATATTCAACAAAGGGAAAAGAAAAGGAAGAGCACAATGAACCAGGATACATTTCAGAAGAAGAATATTAGGTAAATTTTTTCAAGAAGCTTCAACAGGGTTCTGGAAGATTCAGAGGTAAGCTACCATTCAAATTATTTTCTTGTGGTAGAGTCAGCCATTATGCTGCCAAATTTCCTCATAAAGATAAATATGAAAAGGGAAAGGAATATGAAAAAGGCAATAGAAACCAGGTTGTTAATAGAAGGAGTTACTATACTCATGAAGATAGTGATGGTTTATCTAATAGTGATGAAGATGAAACTTAACAAAATTATAAACTACTCATGGCTTATGACAATGATGGTTTTTTGGATTCCTTAGAAGAGGAAGACTTTCCTGAAGAAATCAAAAAACTCAAAATATGCTTAGAAGAAAAGAATATGATCATAGATATGTTGACACATCAGCTCACTGAAAGAGAAAATCACAATGAAGAACTAGAATGTGAAGTTGTGGGTCTAAGAAAAGAACTTGAGAAGACAAAAATCTCTTAATCTTAGATTTGCGAAAGGATCAGAAACTTTAAATGAAATCATCAAAGTTCATCATTCTCCTCTTATAAATATAGGTCTTGGATATACTGAAGAATCATTCCAATCTCGAAAGTCGTCAACCTCCACCAGAAGCTATCTTGATGCAGCAAAGACCAGTGAACAATATGTCAATCGTCAGCAAAAGCCTAAAAGTACTCATCAGGTAAATCATGCTCAATTTACTCCAAGGATGAACATCAATAGAAGTATCAACTAACAGGAAACAATGCCAAAACATTTTATGATTGCATAAACTTCTTTAATGGACAATTTTTTTCGTGCCATAACTTTGGACATAATGCTGGTCAATGTGTTGCTTACGAAACCATCATGACTAGAGAAGCACAAAATCAAAGAAGTGTAACAAGAATCAAGAAAAGTTCCTAGAACAAATTTTCTCCTCTTGAAGATGAAATAGAATGTTTGTTTTGTAACAAATTTGGTCATGAAGAATTTGAATGCAGGAGAAAATTTTGGCCAACACTTCAAAAGGAGTAAACATCATCAAATTCCAAGATATGGAGAAAGAAGGAATCTCAATTAGAAAGATATGGCATAGATTTGTATGTACAAGGAAAAGAGAATCAGTGTTACATCGACAGCGGATGCTCCAAACACATGATAGGTGATAAAGATAAACTTCATTCATATAATGCTTTAGAAAAGGAAAAGAATGTCTCATTGGGAAATGACACGCCCGCTATCATTAAAGGTAAAGGTTATGTTTTCTTGAAATAAAAGGTTAAAGTTGGAAATGTCATGTATGTAGATGGTTTAAAGCATAACTTGTTGAGTGTCAGTCAAATGTGTGATCAAGGAAATGAAGTTGTGTTTCGATCAAATGGATGTGTGGTTTGTGAGCTTGATATAGGAAAGACCGTAATCAAAGATACAAGATCTCCAAACAATTTATACATACTCAAAGGATGACGACAACAATGCTATCTAAGTAAAAAAGATGAAAATTGGTTATGGCACAGAAGATTGGGTCATCTAAGCTTTTCTCTTATAAGAATAGCATGTAGGCTCAAGGCGGTCCGTAATCTTCCAAATATCAGCATTCCAAAAAATACCATATGCAAACCATGTCAAGTCGGTAAGCAAACCAGAATTCATTTCATTGAAAAAGAAGGATCATCAAGTAAGCCTCTTGAACTCATCCATACTGATTTATGTGTACCAACAAGGAAAAAGTCACCTCGTGGAGAAGAATACTTTATTTTATCCATTGATGATTTTTCTAGAATGTGTTGGATAGGTCTACTAAAGCATAAAGATGAAGCATTTGAAAAGTTTAAAGCCTTCAAATCTTTAGTTGAAAATGAATCAGATTGAAAAATCAAATGTCTCAGATCTGATCGATGGGGAGAATTCATATCAGATGAATTCTTTGATTTTTGTGAACAACATGGAATAAAAAGGCAGTTCTCAGTCGTCAGAACTCCTCAACAAATGGCGTAGTGGAAAGAATGAAAAAAATAGTTCAACAAATGGCTCGAGCTATGCTTGATGAATCTGGAACTCCTGCAACCTTCTAGGGTGAAGCTGCATTTGCCATTGTGACTATTCTCAACAAAGAAAATTTTCAAGTAAATAGCGATCAAACTCCATATGAACTTTGGTATGGTAAGCCTCCTACTATAAAACACTTTAGAGTTTTTGGAAGCAAAGGTTTCATCAAAAGGAATGATGAAAAACTTGGTAAGTTTGAACCCAAAGCAGACGAAGGAATTATTCTTGGTTATTCATCCAGAAGTAAAGGATACAAATGTTATAATAAAAGACTTTGGAAAATTGTTGAATGCATTGACATTGTAATTGATGAAGCATGTAGAAATCCAGAACACATGAAAGCAACAAAGGATTATGACAATGAGGAAGACAGTGAATTCTTTCCTATATCAAATCAAAATGATATAGAGGAAGAAACCAATGAAGCACTAGAAGAAGATACAACAGACAGGGAAAAAATTCCATCCAAGTATGTTCAAAACAATCATCCAGAATCTCAAATTCTAGGAGAAAAAGGGTCTGGAGTACAGACAAGAAGAACTCTTACAGGGACCTCAAGTTATCTTGCATTACTATCCTCCACAGAACCACAGAATGTAAATGAAGTTAGCAAAGATGAATGTTGGGTTAAGGCCATGGATGAAGAACTTGACCAAATTGAAAAGAATGATACTTGGGAATTAGTTCTTATACCTCATGATAAAAATATTATAGAAACAAAGTGGATATTTAAGAATAAGTTGAATTAAAATGGAGAGGTTATTAGAAACAAGGCAAGACTTGTTTGTAAAGGGTATGATCAACAAGAAGGTATAGATTTTGAAGAAACTTCCTATTGTCAGACATGAAGCCATAAGAATGTTTTTTGCTCTTTCTAGTTTTCGAAAATTCAAAGTATATCAAATGGATGTAAAATCAGCTTTTCTTAATGGATATTTAGAAGAAGAAATTTATATTAAGCAACCAAAAGGATTCATTCTAGGAAATGATGCAAAACTTGTATGCAAGCTCAAAAAGGATCTTTATGGTCTGAAATAGGCTCCAAGGGCTTGGTATTATCGCCCTGACAAATATCTACAACAACAAGGTTTCACAAAAGGTTCTGCAGACAACAACTTATATACAAAGATTGAAAATGATAAACTACTAATTATTGTTGTTTATGTTGATGATATCATCTTTGGTAGCAATGAAGAATCTATGAGTTAGAACTTTTCTTCAGTTATGCAGCAAGAATTTGAAATGTCCTTACTTGGTGAACTTACTTATTTTCTTGGTCTACAAGTACAGCAAACAAAAGATGGTATTTTTCTTTCACAAACCAAATATCTCAAGCAAATCTTGAAGAAGTATGGAATGTAAGATTCTAAACCAGTATGTACTCTAATGGTAATAGGATGTAGTCTCAGTTATAATGATGAATCATCAGTACTAAACCAACCAACTTACAGATCTATGATTGGAAGTTTGCTTTATCTAACAGGTACCAGACCTGATATCATGCATGCAGTAGGAATAGTTGGAAGGTTCCAAGCAAAGCCAAAGGAATCGCATCTTTAGGTAGTAAAAAGAATTTTCAAATATCTTCAAGGAATTCAATACTTTGTTCTATGGTATCCTAAAGATACATATCTTACTCTTCATGCATATACAGATGCAGATTGGGCAGGAAATGTTGATGATTGAAAGATAACTAGTGGAGGTGCACTATATATGGGTTCACAGCTAGTGTCTTGGTTCATCAAGAAACAAAGTTTGATTGCCTTATCTAGAGCTGAAGCAGAATATGTGGTTGCTGCATCTTGTTGCACACAACTACTTTGGATGATGTAAACATTGCAAGACATTCAGATCACATGTACTCCACCCATCTCCATTCTATGTGATAAGACAAGTGCCATCAATATTTCAAAAAATCTTGTCATGCACTCCAAGACAAAGCACATACCCATTAACTACCATTTTCTACGAGAACAAGTTCCTGAACAAAAGGTTAAATTGGAATATGTCCCCTCCAAAGAACAGGTTGCCGACATATTCACCAAACCGCTTCTAAGAGAAACGCTAGAATAACTCAAACAAAAGTTGGGAGTAGTTTATGCATCATCCTGCTATTAAATCCAGTTTTTCAGAGGAAGGTTCATATACGCGGGTTTCATGAAGGATAATCACATATATAAGCAGGTTTCTATGGCTGTAGAAGTGTATATGTTTTTTTGATAGAAAAATAGTGGGTCGGACTCTGATATGGGTGCTCAGTCTGATAGTGATGATTACAGTCTGACGATATGCTTTGTTCATTTTTTTATCTAACTGATGAAGATGCATTGATGAATGTTTTGTTGACAATGCACAGGTATCACAGGTTCAGGAGAAGCATTAGCCTTCACAAACATTCTGCATTGTTGGCATTATGGTTGCAGATTTCTGCTTTGGTTTCATATTTTCATATCAATTGATGCATAGGTCATGTAAAAGATCTAGGGGGTAATATGTCTTTGTCTGTCATAGCCCATTTTTGAATGAGTCCTATTAGACATATGATGTAACTTTTTATCCCCGCTATGCATGGGAAGGATGATGTAATAATTCCTATATTTCAGTTATGTATAAACTATTGGTATATCCCCACTTGGTTGGGTGGATAAGTTAAATTTGATGTATCCCCACTTGGTTGGGAGATTGATGTATGTATGAGTCTTTGGCCTTAGGGAGGTCAACTCACTAAGTTGAGTTATAGAGTCATGTTATTCTTTTGAAACATATCTCTGCATACTTTGCATGTACTTAGGGGGAGCATGGACAGCATAATGTATATCAAAGGCAGAGAGTATCTTGGTTCTCCCTTTGCCCTTGATGTCAAAGGGGGAGAGTATTTTGGTGTTTCTTGTTATCTTTAATAGTTTCTATAGCTTGCAGTAATCAACACCAACATGGTTTCCATCAAGTACAGAGGGGGAGACTATTGGCATTATGATACAAGTGTTTTTCTTAATGGAAACTCACTCATATTTTAGTTTAGTTTTTGATAAAAGGCAACTCACTGTGTAACAAATCATTTCAAAGGTAACATGGCATTGGTACAGAAGAACAGGAAGTTGAAACTAAGGTCCACTAATAAAAATGAAGAAGTTGAAGGAAAAGGATGGTGTAAACTAGTTTAAGATGTATACGCAGGTCCACTTTGTCAAATGAGCGTATACACATATGTTCACAGAACAAAAAGAGTGTATATGTATGCACACACTTGAAAAAGAGGAAAAGCACGTATAAGTTGGAAAATCAAGGAAATTCAAGAGTAAAGAATACCAGGGGTCAATACCATGGTATTAGCCCACAATATTAAGTGGAGTAATAACTATTTGATCCCGTCCAAGAATACCACATGTCCTAAGTGTGGTTTTGGTCCAAGGTATTAAGATAAGCCAAAACTATATAAGGAGGATAAGATCAAAGGGCCAAGGTGTGCAAGTGAAAGGGCTTCTCAGGAATACTTCTATCTGAAGTATATTTTATGTTGCAGGGGCTATGTTTGGGATATGATATGAAATAGTTTGTGCACCTTGTATTCAATGTTGGATCAGGATCATGTGACCTGAAATGACTTATTATTGAATGATCTGATTTTGGTTGAGCTAGATCTAATTGCGTACACCTATTTTATTCTTTAAATGTCATGATATGGGTATGTCTGAAGTCTAGAATAGCAGCGAAGTTGTGAGTTAATATTTGCAGATCTATACACTAGTTCGCCTCAGTAAAGGCGTGTATACATGTAGGTTTGACTCTTCCAAGTAGTGTATACAAAAGAAAATCCTATTCTTCAAAAATGATTGATCTGTCTGATCAGTTCTGTTGTTTTACTGTTGTCTATCAATGAAGTTGTAAATCTAAATGCATAAGGAGTTTGGTATCTGGTTGATTGATTGTTTAAGTGAGAAGGGTTATTATTATAAGGAGAGCTTCAGCGTAAATCACATAAAAAAGATTTTTGCCAACGCGTTTCGAACCAACCAATGTGGTTCATCATCAGGACAAGTTGAGAGTACAGATCTAGCCCATCGTGTTAAATAGCATAAGCAGAGACTCCAACAGCTAAAACCCTCTAACGGTTACTTTAT
>APFE030704909.1:51371-64058 GCA_000404065.3 Pinus taeda | reverse complement strand
ACATGTAATCCATCAAAGGAAGCAACCTTAGGAAGCTTATCATGAAAGAGAAGAAAGGATAGATAATTGTATACCCAAGAGGAAGAGTGTATTGAAGAGAAAAAGAGGAGTAGAGTAGATGATAACGAAGGGGGTAGGCAAGAGTAAGAAGAAGAGAGTAGTGAAAAAAATTGTGCAAGGGAAGGTACAGAGAAATAAGAGATGAGAGAACTCTCTCGTGAGAACAAGGATGGAATCTTGGGCATGATTCTAGTTCACCTTATTTCTAAGAGAGAGGGAAGGGGGTGGGTCTTATCCAGGGCCAAATGGTCCAATGGTTGTTGAGAACCATCTATCTATGCATGAAAACATCATAAAGAAGCATCGAGGGACTCTAGATCCTGTGAAGAGTGTTGGAAGCCAAGCACCTGAGAACTCGAGAGAGGCACAAAAGAACTCTTGGTTAATTGAAGGGCTCTCCTATTTTTGTGTAAGCTATATTTTTACCGCATTGGGAATGAGATCGAGCCCTAGATATATAGGATTAAATACTCCATACTAACCTCTAGGTTGATGAAAGAGAGTGGCATGCATCCTTACACCATTGATACCCTAGGAGATGTTTCCCCTAGGGTGCTTACTGGGTGGAGAAGCTAAGAAACCACCCATAGCAATTGGGTGGAAATTCTAAGTTTGATGTGATCTTAAAGTATTTTATTTGTTAGCTTGATAAAATACAATGACCTTCATGATGTCACCCTATAGTGTTGAGTAGAACTCCCCTCATGGTTTCTTAGATTAGCTCTAAGGTGGCCAACTATAAGAAATATTACAATGCATTTGAACTTATGGTGGGGTGGAATGTGCCTCACCCTTCATAATTTGTAGAAAACATAGGATATTTATTATATAAGTATATTCATGTACTTCATCTCTATCATGTAAACCATGTTAATGAGAGATAAATGATCATTGTTGAAATACATTGTGTTCATGTGTGTGTCTACATAATGGGAAATATGGTTTATTTGATGTCTATCAATGGTGTGAAATAGTAGATTTGGATGAAATAGTTGTATAATACTCATATGCCCCATAATCATTCTTTAATCCATGTTACATATATGAATGAACTGGCATATTAAGTTTGGGACTGAAGGACTTCTAGTCATAGTCATGGAAAATGTCCACGGTCTATTATTAAACCCACTAGAGAAGCTCTGGCTAGATGAAGGTTTGAAATAGCCATGATGTACATTATTTTGACTATTGAGCATATGTAAGGTTATAGTAGTTTGGTAGAAGTGGTCTAAGGGCCTCAAAAGATGTACATTAAGTGTTATGGCCTCTCTAAACTCATATGAGAAGTTGATTAGTTAACAAGCTAAGAAAGTCTCTTTATATATGTGCTTTTCCAAAGAAATCAAGGGAAAAACTCTTCAGTTTGGGCTAAAAATAAATTTTGGGTTTAGATACCTAACTCCTAGCCTCTGTTCATATGGCCAATAAATTGGTTGTGACCCATATTTAGAACATAACCGAATTACTGAAATATTAGGCCACTATATTTTTTATAAAGTGCAACTTCATTTTTGTCGTGATGTGACAAACTCCACCTGATGGATAGTTCTTTATTAATGGATACCATTGGAGATCAATGCATAACAATACCATAGGTCAACTATATCAAAAGATATTTATAACAAAATTCTAGTATGGTTATGTTCTAGTCGGCAAACCACCACTTGTTGGCATACTCTCTGTCTATCGGGCGCGTTATTTAATAGCACCAGAGTATTGGAGCCTGAGATTTTAGAGGGATGATGTCAGCATGACATCAAAATCAATGACATGGCAGTCCCATGTATATGAAATGGGTCAAAATAATCCATGGTAGAGTGATTGATACATGGCACATGTCAACAATGCCATGTGGTAAAGGACATGTCAACATGTACCACATGTCAAATTTTGATTGAATGTCAAAGAAATGAGATGGGATAATGATTTTTCCACTGGCCCATCAACCTATCGGGAATCATTGAGTTTTTTTTGTTATAGGAGGAGATTCACTAAAGTCCCAATATCCTGGTATTTCATGTGGGGCGTGTCAGCCATATCAATATATTAGCAATATCGGCTTATCAATTATACCATAAAGTCGAAGGATATGACATATCAGCGTATTGGAGGATATGTCAAATCTGCATATTAGAGGGCATAGCTATATTGGCTATATCAACACATCGCATACCAGAACCCTCAAGGCATTGGATAAAGCACGTTGAATGGAAATTTCCAATATGGGGCATGTAAGAATGTTGTTGTGGTTCTTAAGGAGTAAAACTTGAAAACATGCATAACTTTGTGCCCATAGCTCAGAATGAGATAAAAATTTATATCATTGAAAAGATCTTGATGAGAAAAATATGACAGAGGTACCAAAATTATGATTGGAGGTGATGGAATAAAGAGGATTATTGTATAATCCCATATTCATAATATACCTTGAAGGTTAGGTCTAGTTATGTTCCACAACCCTAATAAGGAAATAGGGGTTTGGTCATGTTACACCATCTTTAGATAGCTTATCTATCAACTCATTCATGTCCTTGAATACATGATGGAAAAAAATGATTATTAAATTAATCTTTAAAAGTTTGGATCACCTAAAAAATGGTTCCTAGAAAAAATATCTCCAAAGTATTTACTCCCTTCACCCAATTTATCACCATAAGAGAATGTTAAATTATGAAACTACGATAAAATTCCACTTTGTATAGCTTATTTGATGGATATGATGATTTAATTGAATTAATATTTTCGAGAACAAAAATCAACCTAAAGATCATCAAATTTGGACAAGGGAATGTGTACTTATGAAGAAAAGCCCACATATGCACATTTTGACAGGTCGGCCCTAATGGTAAATTGGTCACCTTGGAAGCCTAGAAATACAAGTAACCTCAAGCTCATTTGTACATCCCCAGTAATCATATTCTTCTCTTATTCATTGATTATTTTGCACAGGTATGAGGTTGGGACAACAAAAAGAAGTTCGCAAAGGTTTGAAATTACAGGGTCTGAGGCTTGCATTTATTTTAGTGTTTTTGTGTTATAGTGATGTTGACAGTATTGGACCCACCATCGGTAAGAAGCCCCAACTAGACCTCAGACCATTTGGTGTAGGAGCCCCAGCTGTGGATAATATGGTATCACCTTGACTACGGTTGCGCACAAAGGTGAGTAAGATGTCCTTGTTGGTAGAAAGGGTGTGACATGCACAGCGAGTTAGGGGAGGTGCATGAAAGGTTCTAACACACGGAATGGGGGAATGAGTGTGCCCCTTAGAAACCTGTGATAGCACGCAACTTGAAATGGAACACATGAACAGCAAGACATTACAAGCTAGAAAGAAGTTTAGCCAATGATCCAAAGTGATGTTTATACCAACAACACATTTAGATAAGATTCATACAAACATATACAAAAAAGGTGAATACATATATGCGTAAATAACAACTACATATATCATTAGATTAACTAAGACAGTTGAACTACGATAACAACATATGCATGAAACATGTTGGCTTTGTTATATTAAGAAAGTGAAAGATCCAATTATACATACAACCATGACCAACCACTAGTCCTAACTGCAAAATGTTACAGTCACTACCGCTTGCTCCTCCAAAGAGATATACTAGCTATGGACTGTGGAGAAGCCAAGGCTCATTACAATACACTCCAAGCTTTCTCTAAGATACACATATAGGAAGCTTGGATCCCAAAACCCTTTACAATGAGTTATGAGGTTATATAAATAACAAAGGGTGTGGTGACCCTTGACATTCCCCTTTGTGACTCTTCACCTACCCTCATGACTCTTCAACTACTACATGATTGTTACATTCTATTATCGACACTTGGTCTTTCACTTTTACAATATGTTACATTACAATCTACACATGTACCCATGTGAGACAAAATAGGCTTGAGCAATCCATGCAAGATATCACTAAGACTCGGACAGCTGTGGGAAGACCAACTCTTCGACATCCTCGCGATGATTGAAAGTGGCTGATGCCAAGCTTGGTAGTCCATTATGGTGTCTTCATGCTCAATGGTGACATTCTACTTAAATAAAACTCTTGCCTTCATTGCATATGGGTACACTGATTTGGAACCTCTATCCAACTCATATGATAACATGTGCATCATACTCTTGAGTGCAGTCAGACCAAAAACATATTGATGCATAGTGTCTGCGCTATTCTCTAATTTTGTTTTGGTGGCTATGCGCATCAACTCATCAAAGCACTGTCCATCTCCAGTCATACTTGATTCTTTGGCTTCGTCTTGGTGAGTGTGTCAATGGATGGGATTGCATGCATGTTCACAATGACATCCATGCTTCTGAACACCCATGCATGTGAATCTTGCAAACTGGTGATGAGTTGCGGGAGTTCCTGATAGTTCTGAATCTGAATCTGGATGCATGCATTCAACTCTACCGCCTTCAGCTTCGACATCTTTGGCAAGTGCAATGGGGCTCCCTTGTACCTCATTGTCCATGTTTGCATGCGGTCAATAGTACTGTTCAGATTTGACAAGATGTGTGTTCTCCTAGCATAGCGTTGCTACCAACTGTTGATATGGATAAGTGACCTATGCATGGTGATGAATCTGGATGATGCAGGGTTACCCCTACGCATATCCACAGTATGCAATCAATATGCATAATCCATTGTCCCAGGTATTTGACTCTTTAATGCATGTTTATATACGTTTAATGTATAAACCCTCCTATTAGTGCTCTTCCACTTTATAAACCATTACAAAGGAGAAAATTCCATTTACACAGGAAATGCTCCCAAATCATGCCTTCCACCCTTCATACGGCCTCTGCACATTAATCAAGGATACTTCATCGCAATCGCTATCGGCTCTATCGCACTTCACCACGTACATATTTACATCGACCCTTCGACTCTGACATTCCACTATCGAAACACATTCATCAGCTTCTTACATGAAAAACTCGACCATACATAATACATGGGAAAATGGATTTACAAAGGGAAATCCCCACCGGAACGTATAAACCAAAAAGTGTACCGTGACTATAAATATCGATGGGTCTGCCTCCATCACTCCCCAATCTCCGAACTCCCAACGGTAATTGCTGATAATCCCAAACACCGATTACTGATCATCATTGTCGGTGATATCATGACATTCATAAACCACTAACCTTTGGCACCTCCGATCGCCGATATGCGATTAGATCATGACCATTAATCTAGGCATGATCCAACGGTCCACGATTAATCGCGCCCGTTCATTGCCATCTCCCCAAGGCATGGTTGCGATTTGATCTTTTAATCTGGGCTGTCAATCTTCAAGATCTGACAATTGTTGAACGTTAACACTTAGCTTCTCCGTCCACCTCTTTATTTTGGTTTTACACTATTTTCTGTAGGTTTCTGTGGTTTTTGCTTCCATCAAAGGTTTGATCTCTTGGGGTTTTTAACTGCGCTATCCCTCCTGAGCTTGAGCATTGATCATTCTAATGGATTTAACAATCCATTACGACCCTCCTCATCATATTATTCCTCTATATAATCACTTTGACTCAGCCTGCCTACAAATATTACGCAGAATCTCTGATAGACACATAATTTATCAGTCAACACTCGAATCACCCATCTACACACTCAGAATCGAATTCTCTAATGAACTCAATCACACATTATACAACTTGGAATTAAATCTCTGTGCATATATAAATCCACACATAATTACAAAATGGAACTCTGTCCCTCGGCCTCATTTCTCTTTACAGTGGTCTTTGATTTACAAATCTGTCGTAGGCTCAAAAACACATTTTTGCTATCTGTCTAGCCTAACTTATCTCCAACATCTAACCCCTGTCTCTGCCTTTTAGGCTTACATTTATACCCAAGGATTCTAAAACCAATTCTGGTTTAGATCCATGAATTCCTCAAAAAAATTCCTAAATCTCTTCCTCATTCCTAAAACTTCTCTCTAATCCCTAGATTCATGAACTGACTCCTAATCTAAGATTTACAATTAATTCTCAATCCTTTAATCTCTCAACTATCCTAAATCTCTCATGTTCTCCTATATTTGAGAACATTTACAAATATGCCTCACATTAGTTAATTAATTCCCTATTCTAGCTTCTTTCATAAAATCACTCAAAACATTAATAATTACACTTAATTCACACTTAGGAAACCAACTTCCTTGAAAACACAATACTCCTATGTCTATTAGAATACAATGAGTTTTCTTGGGCTGGATGCTCCTACATCACTGGAATACAATGTCTGCATGACTATCTTGAGAGACGATACTTCATTCAGTATCACCTTCCTCAACTTTGCTTTGGCGGATGCTATAACATGTTCTCCTCCCTTCTTGGCCACTTGTAACTCCTTAGTGATGCGCTCGTTCTTAGCTATCAAGAATCTAACACTCGAGTTGGTGGCTTTGGCATATGCTCTGTTAGCTTTGTCCAATGTTGTTGGATGCTTGCACACATGGGATACGATCACTCATTATTCAAACTACGTAGTAGATATGTGAACATCTAGAGTGGGCACTCTGTGTGACTGCACAACTCTAAGTTGTGACTTGTCGAAAGATATGTTGTGCATCTCCACTTTTAGATTGTCTTTAAGGATCTTTATGTGTCCTTGATCGCTTGGGAATTGCTCTGCTTCCAGATCTAGTGAAGTCGGTGGGGTGACCTCTTGGTTCTAAGGCATGAGGTCAATATCTTGATCTGACTCTGGCTGAACCATGTCCATGTCCATCTGCTCTAGCATCTGTTTGATCTCTTGAGATAAGTCTTACTCCAATGACTGCTCACCTTGTCATCTCTATGCCAACTACTCGGATGAGTCTATAACTTGTATGGGAGTAGTTTCATCAATCTTTGCATGTTTTACCTATTGATGTACCTATTCTTGATGCTATTCCTTCTCTCTTTTGTGCAGCTCCTGTTCTTCCTTGAGTTATCACTTCAACTCTTAGAAATCCTTTTCGATTTCCTCCATCTTCTGCTTCTCTCTTTTCCTTTGCACAATCCTCTTATCATGTTGTCACCTCTTAGCCTCAATCTCCAAAGATACTTTCAACAAAAGTGGATCTGCTTTGAACTTGTAAATTTTCTCTACCTCTGTGTTGTCAACAACCTTTCTCTTGCCTTTTTCACGCGTAGCTCTACTACCCTATGCTATTGTTGATGATGTTGCACTCTAAGATCATGCTTCCCCTTGCTTTTCTAACCACTATACAGTTATGCTGATTAGTTCATTGAGCCTAGAGAAGTGATAGTAGTATATCCATGGGTCTTCCTCAGGCTAATGACGTGCCCCATGGATCCAAGGATGTTGCACTCTTGTACAGTGGTCCTTCACTAAGAAATGTGGGTCATACAGATTGAAACTTCTAGTGCCAATGGTAGATATTTTGAATTCCTCCATCTTGGCCTCAGCATGCTTGAGATTTTGTATCTCATACAACCTAATCCACAAAGGAAGAGTAGGCCAAGGTGCCTTCTTCTTCCTATGCATTCTCACTGACAACCTTTTCGAGATGTGATATGACACTTCTTGCATGACGAGCTTGTCCATCGAAAGCGTTGGTAGAACATGAGGAGCCTTCTCCGTGTCGTACATCCATGTGAAGGTGCCAAGGGGTGAGGCATACCAATCTACTATGTCGATCAATGCCTCCATCACTGCCTGTGACATGCAAGGTGGATCCTGCTCAAATATCATTTTGTACACCAAGGTGACAAAGTGGTCTGACAACTATATGATAACTCCATGGAAGCTGCATTCAAAGAATAATCTACAATAAGTGTGCACAGAGGTTTCTGAAGGTGTCCATGCCCAACCCAATCCTGGGAACTACTAACAGGCATAGACTGCATCCATTATGTAAGTGGATATGTATATCTTCACTCGCTAAACCTTGTGCGGATGCAAGGATTCTGTCACATGTTCCTTCAACCTAAGAGTCAACATGTCAAACCAGTTGCAAGGTCTTCCTTCGCTGGCCAGTTGGTCAAACGCAATCAGCTAAGTCTTCGAGAATGTTTTTTTGCTCTCTTAGCCATATAATCAGCATGCAAAGATGACCAACTATTGATATCCCTTCCTCAGTATCTTTGTCTTGTAAACCTGTTTGGGTGTTGTCCTGAACTTGGTTGGCTTTTTCACTGAGCTCTTCAAGATACTCTTGAGTTTGCACTGTTTTTGGGTCTACTAAAGGGTTTCTCCATTGTGATCATTGGTTGTGGCAAGTGATACATCTCCTAAAAGTACTTTGCCTTAAAGGTACAAAGTTGTCTTCCACTAGCACTACTCAACACCATTGTCTCGGGATCAGTATGCGAGACAATCCAGTGGATCATGTCTGCGCATGGAAATGCAGGATACTTGCATGCAATTTGGTACAATCCAGACTTGTGAACGTTGACATAGGCCCTGCAGTCTTCCAAATTTTCATCAAATGTGCCTGAGAATGTATCATTGATGTCCTACCATTTCATCTTAATAAATTTGTCTATGAACAGCTTGGTGTCTTCATAGATAGGTAAGCTCATAGACACTTGTTCAACTGCATCTCCAGTTGTGCTTTCAACGGTGTCCTTTGACACTGCTTTCTTGGAGGCCATTGTACTTGAACTGTTGAAAGACAGATGAACACTTATGATACCTAGAGACATAGAAACACTCATGGCAAGATATCTGTCAGTTGAAAACCAAAACAACTTTGAGGACTGACATGCAACATACCCAAGTGACTGACTGGGAAGATTATGCAATTTTCACGGGAGGCTGGGAGACTGACTGCCAAAACTATGCAAGGCATAGTCCAGGCTATCAGGAGGTTGACTGATTATTGGAATTACGCAATGCACAGTCCAGCCTGGCCTGCTGAGGATTGAAATTTTTCAATGTGCAATTTTAGTCAACAAGGACATGCAAACCCAGCAAGGGCATCACCTCTCATAATTGTGCAAAGCAAGCCTGGAGGTCATTTTTGGGCCAGATTTGCACATTTTCTGGGAGGAATGCAAAGCCTTCACTCTTAGAAATGTGCATTGCTAATTGGGCAAGGCAAGGTCCAGGCCAAGGCAGCCCAGACTCGTCGACGGGCGACTGAAACATGAAAAGATTTGAATGCATGGTGAAGCTAAGTGCAAACAAGAGTGAATGATCATGCATGAAAATAGTGAGTGCAAGATTCAAAAAATGGAAAAACAAGCATGTATGTGAAGTGAGTTGCCGCAACGACGACCGTAAGTGTAGAAACAATGTCATGCATGCAACAACAGTGAGATGCAATGAAAAACTTGAAACGATGCTTCTACAAGAAAACATGCATCAAAAAGACAGCAAGTGTTACACAAAACCAAGAAATTAGCACTCACACAAAGTGAAATATAAATAGCGACAGAAAAGCAGCGAAAGACATGAAGAGCAGACTTACCCGAAAAAAAGTTGAGTTGAATGTGTCGAATGCTCCTAGATGTGATGTGGGATGCTAGAGCTCCAAGATCGATGTGAGGAATAATATATGTAGCGTAGAATAAATAAGTTTTGATAAGGATGAGGCTTATGACATGCATGCCACAAATCTAGGAAAAAGTGACACTTAGCGAGAGGTTTTTAAAATGGCTTTTGCATGTTACCTCCAACTGCTAAAAATGGATCCCTAAAATCTAGGGATGCTTTTTTCTTCTTTTTTTTGCTTTTTTGGAAAAATCAGCCCATGCATGCAACTCAATATTGCTTAGTCCTGGAGGGGACCGATCAACCTAGGAGCATATGCAATAGTCTACAAGCCTGGGAATGAAAATTACACAATTTCTAAGTTGAGCAAGACTTCTTGTCCCTCATTCATTGCGCAATTTCTAGATTGAAGCCCTGGCTGTCAGTCAAAATTACGCATTTTTTGAGTTGAAGCCTTGTGTTGAGCTGAATTGCGCATTTTTTAGAGGGGAGGTTGCCTGGCTAGATTGTGCATTTCTGGAGCCCAACTAAATTACGCAATTTCTGGAGGGAAGGTTGGTTCCCCTCCAAAATTATGTAATTTTCTAGGTGAGCATCTCAACCAGAAAATTGACTAAGTCTGGAATGTTAGCCTACAGGTGGGAGGCAAACAAGTTGACCAACACAGGCTAGTAACCCATTGAAACTTAGCTAAAGCTTATATATTTATACAGTGCAAGACATTCTGCTAAGAATGGTTGGTAGAAAGGCTCCAAAATGAAGCTAAGGAAATATTTTGGAGGGTGGTTGTAGCCACTACAACACTTGGCGACACACTATTAGAACTCCAACTCTCTGAATGGACCTCGTTTCATGAAAATCAAGTCTAAATCCTCCAGAATGTTGGTCAATGCTCCGATCATCTTGCTTTCCACACTAGCTTGATTAAAAGATGTAGCACATGCCATGCTCTTGGTCGGCCATCACACATTCCAATCCAATTCAACACAGTTGTTTCAATTAGGGATGATGGGTATATTGGTACACAAGAAATATGATAATCAGAGTTTAAGTTTCATCTCTAGTCTTGCTCCGCTACCAGCAAGCCTAGACAATACCCTGGCAGAGTCACGCAGGAACACAAGCATTGCTCCGCTGCCAACGAGCCTGGTCAATACCTCGGTGGAGTTACTTGCATCACCTCTCTACATAGGAAGCCTTTATTTTCTTTCACCTTATTCATTTTTCATTTTTTCACATTTTCATTTTTTCATTTTTCATTTTTTCAAGAACTGTGCATAGCACTTATTTATTTCAGAGCTGGAAGAGGGATCCCATCTTATTGAGGGTAGAAGAGGTTGTTCCTTCAAAGAATTATTTTGTATATACCTCTGACATACTTGTTAAGGTTTTCTCCTCACCTTACTCTACTTGACTGAGCTGACAAGGGTTTAACCCAAAAAATAACTAACTAGAGTAGGTGATACTAGTTAGCGCACAAGCATTGCGTTTTCATCTAGGTTCACTTCGAACATAACATATTTTCCATTGGTGTATCATGGACTGAATACAACAAGTTCTATGTAAAGAGACAGAACAACAGATAACCAAGTATTGATAATTGTACATGTCCTCTTGTACTTTACCTTACTTGTTTCAAGGGTCACGCACGATTTCATAAGAAACTAACCTACGAACGTACACAAGTAAACAAACAACAAAGCAAAGCATAGAAATGAATGTGAAAGCAAAGCAAGAAAGTAAGCAAACAAAAAACAAAGCAAGAAAGAAAACATCCATGCAAGCCAATAGGGCAAAATAGAACACTACTCCTACTCCTAAGCTAACGGTGGATGGATCTGCTTACGTGAAGTGATATTTCCAATGCAGCCATTGGCTCATTGGTCGACCCATGTTGGTGAAGGCATGGTTAGTGAACAACATAGTGGGGCGAACCAGCAAGCATGAAAGATGTAATAATGAAAACAAACACACTTCGAGTTTAAATGCGTCCACAGAAAAGAAAAAAGTGAAAGTGCATGACATGCACTCTGTGGACTTACCATTGTGTTGTGCTAAACTGTGTGCAAAATTTAAGAATATGCACTCTCTTGACTTTGACATGCAAGAAAACACGAGAAACATAGACAACTTGTGTTGCACAAGTGTGCTTGTTGTGTAATATTCCTCCAATGCATGAGCGATGGGATCATGTAGTTCAAGTGGAGGAAGCGAAATATGTGTGTTGGATTGATCTTCAATGCATACAGATGAGTGATGAGGAGCCTTGGGTGTTTCAACCATTTCCTGATCGTAAGTGAAACTAGCCTCAGGACAGCAAGGGCTTGACATAAACATCATCTCAGGTTGAAGTGCCTTGACAGCCTAGGGGGTTTCGACTTCGTCTACAGATAGATCATCGTAGAGAGGTGGCTTTGAAAGATCAACAGTGATAGAATCATCATCGTGATCGCATATGGGAGTAAATGGATCATGATAGCTATGATCAAAAATATCAATGATTTCTTTGGCATCCTCATGGTTAGATAAATCAAATAGAGGGGTAGATGAGAAGCAAGAATGTTCACCCTTTGCGTTCCCAGAAAAAGTAGATGAAAAATCTAGTGCATTTTCAATAAATAATTTGTCCTCTCCGTTGTCGAATGATGGACTACCATCAGGTGTGTTATGCAAATGATTAGTAATGGATGCATCTGTGGATGGATTTACACAAGGAAAATTAGAGATAACAAAATCACCAAAGATGTCAGGAAAAAGCAAAGGAGGTGCGGATAGAAGGGGATCATCCTTCGTCGTGGTTTGATGTTCAGGTTCCCAATTATACTGATCATAAATGACGATGCATGTTGCTTGTGCAACACCAACTGCTTCGATGGCTTGATCCTCCTTCACAGTAGGTGTATGATCCAGGTGGATGTTGGTGGCCAACCACTTATCCCATTTGGACCCCCGCAACTGTCTCTTTCAGTTTTTCAGTTTCCATAATTGTAGCACAATTTACTATTTTTAGCAGTTTTTTCGGGTCCTGAACTTCCGGAGCTGTTTTGAGGCCCTAAAAGACGTTTTTTTGGAAATCTGGGGGCAACATGGGTCCATGGACCAATGTTTCCCTTCCCAAAGTGGTAGTTCTCGGATAGATATTTCTAACGAGCTA
>APFE030704909.1:38073-50896 GCA_000404065.3 Pinus taeda | reverse complement strand
GCTGCATCTCTTTATTTATGGTTATCGCATCTCTGTATTTATGGTTATCTCTGTAATCTATTGCGTTCCTGTTTAAATCCGGATCAGTGTAGAGTCTGGAATGGAAGAACACAAGACAGTGTAATCTGGAGGATCAGTAAAACGCGAAGACGGAGGCTGAGATAACAAATGCATGTGACAACCCATGGGCTTCGCAACCAAATCTGCGCGAAAATTGAGAGAAGTAATGATGGGAGGATGTGATAGTTGAATAGATGTGTGTGCATGTTCTCCCACATCACTTTGCGATGGTAGAGATGTTTGATGAGGGGAAGATGGAAAGTCACTCATGACAGTGATTGTGTTCGCTTGTGATTACACAGCTCCATCGCTGAAGTATGTCGACCGGGGTTTGAACTTCAACTTCATCTTGGGATAGAATGATTTGTGAAGACAGTATTCAAATATGTCCCAAAGATATTGGAATTTCATCTGGCTTTTCGAAGCTTCAAGCTGAATTATACGGAAGCACTGCCAAAAATCCATAGGCGATTCATGCAAAGTCTTCCATTGTTTTAACAGTTTTTTTTCAAGAGGTTCAGGATCAAAATGATGGAAAGTAGATTTAATTAGATCATTGAGCTACTTAAGTGAGTGCACGCAATCGTGAGTCAGGTTGCGGCACCATCAATGCGAGGATTCACGAAGTGTGTGTGAAAGCAGCAAATTGACCTCAACTTCATCGAACTCATCTACATCCTCCAAGAATGCAAGGAAGTCGTGTAAGTACTCAGGCAAGGGAACTTTGCCTTCACCATTGTACGTGAATTCCAACAAGAGATAATAAAACTCCCTCGTGATGTCGACAGGTTGAGCATTAGATAGACATCACAAAGGGATGAGTCTAACAATATCCATGACAGGTGTGTGAAGATTAGAAATAGGATGTGAGGACTCATCTTTTCATCTAGCCCTCCTTCTAGCGCCAGAAATGTTGACAGTGTTGGACCCGCCAACATGTCAAGGGATCTGCCTGGTAAGAAGCCCCAACTAGAGCTCAAACCATTTGGTGTAGGACTCCTAATGTGGGTAGTACGGTATCGCCTTCATCGTGGTTGTGCACAGAGATGAGTAAGATGTCCTTGTTGGTCGCAAGGGTTTGACATGCACAGCAAGTTAGGAGAGGTGCATGAAAGGTTCTAACACATGAAACGGGGGAATGAGTGCACTCCTTAGAAACTTGTCATAGCACGCAGCTAGAAAGGGAACACACGAATAGAAAGACATCACAAGCTGAAAAGCAGGTTAGCCAACGATCCAAAGTGATGATTATACCAACAACACATTTCGATAAGATTCATACAAACATATACAGAAAATTCCATACATACATGTGTAAACAATGACTACATATATCATTAGAGTAACCAAGATAGTTGAACTACGATAACAACATATGCATGAAACGTGTTGCCTCTGTTATCTTAAGAAAGTGAAGGATCCAGTCATACATACAACCATGACCACCCAGTAGTCCTGACAACAGAATGTTACAGTCACTGTCGCCTACTCCTCTAAAGAGATATATTAGCTCTACACTGTGGAGAAGCCAAATCTCGTTACAATACACTCCAAGATTTCTCTAAGATACACCTATAGGAAGCTTGTCTCCCAAAAGCCTTTACAATGAGTTATGAGGTTCTATAAATAGAAAAGGGTGGGGTGACCCTTGACATTCCCCTTTATGACTCTTCACCTACCCTCGTCACTCTTCAACTACTACATGACTATTACATTCTACTATCGACACTTGGTCTTTCACTTTTACAATATGTTGCATTACAATCTGCATATGTACCTGTGTGAGACAAAATAGGCTTAAGCAAGACATGCAAGATATCACTAAGGCTCGGACAATTGTGGGAAGACCAACTCTTCAACATCCTCGTGATGATCGACGGTGGCGAACTAATGCCAATCTTAGTAGTCCATTATGGTGTTCGTGTTCTCAATAGTCACATTCTATTGAAAATGAATTCTTGCATTTGTTGCATCTAGGTACACTAATTTGGCACCTTTATCCAATTCATATGATAACATGCACATCACAGTCTTGAGTGCAGCCAGACCATCAACATACTGATGCATAGTGTCTACGCTGATCTCCAAGTCTATGTTGGTGGCTACGCACATCAAATCAGCAAAGTACATGTCCATCTCCAGTCGGACTTGATTCTTTGTCTTCGCATCAGTGAGTGTGCCGATGGATGGGATTGCTTACGTGTTCATAGTGACATCCATGCTTCTGAACACCTGTGCATGTGAAGCCTGTAAATTGGTGATGATTTGTGGGAGTTCCTCATAGTTTCGTATCTGACTCCAGATGTATGCTTTCAACTCTACTACCTTCAGCTTCATCATCTTTGGCAAGTGCAATGGGGATCCCTTGTACCTCATTGTCCATTTTTGCATGCGGTCGATAACAATGTGCATATTTGACAAGATGTGTGTTCTCTTAGCACATCACTGCTACCAATCGTTGAGATGGACAACTGACTTATGCATGGTGATGAATATGGAATATAACGTCCGCATGAATGTCTCGATAGATGATTCTTCATTCAGTATCACCCTCCTCAACTCTACTTTGGCAGATGTTATAACCTGTTCTCCTCCCTGCTTAGCCACTTGTAACTCCTTAGCCATGCACTCATTCTCAGCTATCAAGAATCTAACAATTGAGCTAGTGGCTTCATCATATGCTCTAGCAAAATTGGCCAATGTTGTTCGATGCTTGTGCCATCGAATACGATCACTCATTCTTCAAACTGTGCAGGAGATATGTGAACATCTGGAGTGGGCACTCTGCACGACTGCGCAACTTTTTGTTGTGACCCATTGAAAAATATGTTGTGCATCTATGCTTCTGGATTGTCTTCAAGGATCTATGTGTCTCCTTGATTGCTTAGGACTTTCTCTACTTCCAAATCTGGGGAAGCTGGTGGGGTGACATCTTGGTTCTAAGGCATTAGGTCAATATCCTGATCTGACTCTGGTTGAACCATGTTTGTGTCCATCTACTCTAGCATATGTTCGATCTCTTGAGCTAAGTCGTGCTCCTACAACTACTCACCCTGTCTGCTCTATGTCAGCTACTCAGATGAGTCTATAACCTATATGGGTGAAGTTTCAGTAATCTGTGCATGTTGCACCTCCTTCTATACCTATTCCTGTTGCACTTCCTTCTCTCTTCTAAGCAGCTCCTATTCTTCCCTGAGTTGTCATTTCAACTCCTACAACTCCTTTTTTGTTTTCTCCATATTCTGTTTCTCTCTTTTCCTTTGTGTGATCCTCTTGTAGTTCCATCGCCTCTTATCCTCAATATCCAAAGTTGCTTTCAACGCAAGTGGGTCTGATTTGAACTTGCAGTTGTGCGCTGCCTCTATGTTGTCAACAACCTTTCTCTTGCCTTTGTCACGCGCAAGTCTACTACCGTTTACTACTGATGATGATGCTTCTCTCCGAGATGTTACTCCCTTATACCTCATTGGCCATTTCATCTTGATATCTTTGTCTATGAAAAGCTTAGTGTCTTCATAGATCGGCAAGCTCATAGACACTTGTTCAACTGCATCTCCAGTTTCACTCTCAACGATGTCCTATGACCCTACTCTCTTGGAGTCCATTGTACCTGAACTGCTGAGAGACAGACAAACACCTGTGATACCTGTAGATATAGAAACACTCATGGTAAGAAATCTATCATTTGAAAATCAAAACAACTTTTATGACTAACATGCAACATACCCGAGTAACTGACTGCGAAGATTGCGTAATTTTCATTGGGAGACTGGGAGACTAACTTCCAAAACTGCACAAGGCACACTCTTGGCTATTAGGAGGATGACAGACTACTAGAACTATGCAATGCATAGTCTAGCCTAGCCTATTGAGGATTGAATTGTGCAATGCACAATTTCAGTCGGCAAGTACATGCAAACCCAGCGAACTGCATTGTGCAATTTCTAGGGCCAACAGGGCACTGCCTCTCAGAATTGCGCAAAGAAAGCCTGGAGTTCAGTGTTGGGATAGATTTGCACATTTTTTTGGAGGAAGGTAGAGCCTTCACTCTCAGAAATGCGCATTGCTAGTCGGGCAAGGCAAGGTCTGGGCCAAGGCAGCCCAAACCCGCTGACAAGTGACTAAAACATGAAAAGTTATGAATGCATGGTGAAGCTGAGTGCAAACAAGAGTGAATGATCATGCATGCAAATAGTGAGTGCAAGATTCAAAAAATAGGAAAACAAGCATGTGTGTGAAGCGGGTCACCGCAACAGCAACCATCAGTGCAGAAATAGTGGCATGCATGTGATAGCAATGAGATGCAATGAAAAACTTGAAACAATGCTTCTACAAGCTAACATGAATCAAAATGACAACAAGCATTAAACAAAACCAAGGAAATAGCACTCACACAAAGCAAAATACAAATAGAGATAGAAAATCACAAAATACATGAAGAGCGAACTTACCCAGAAAAAGTTGAGCTGAATGTGTTGAATTCTCCCAGATGCGATGTGGGATGTCAGAGCTCCAAGATTGATGACACGCATCCCACAAATCTAGGAAAAAGCGACACTTGGCAGGTGGTTTCTAAAATGGATTTTTCATGTAACCTTCAGTTGCTAAAAATGGATCCCTAAAATCTAGGGATGTTTTTTGATTTTTTGCTTTTTTTCCTTTTTTGGAGAAAGCCGCCAATGCATGCAACTCAAGATTTCTCAGTCTTGGAGGGGATCCACCAACCTGAGAGCACATGCAACAGTCTACAAGCCAGGGAATGACAATTGCACAGCTTCTGGGCTGAGCAAGGCTGGTTGTCTCTCATGCATTGCGCAATTTCTTGACTGAAGCCCTCGCTGTTAGTCAGAATTGCACAATTTTTGAGTTGATGCCCATTGTTGGGCCAAATTGCACATTTTTCAGAGGGAAGGTTGCCTGGCTAGATTGTGCATTTCTGAAGCCCATCATGCAGCCCATCTAGATTGCACAATTTCTGGAGGGAAGGTTGGTTCCCCTCCATAATTGCGCAATTTTCTAGGTGAGCATCTCAACCAGAAAATTAACTAAGTCTGAAATGTCGCCTGCGAGTGGGAGGCAAAAAGGCTGGCCAACATAGGCTAGTAACCCACTGAAACTCAGTTGAAGCCTATGTATTTGGACAGTGCAAGAAATGCTACTAAGGATGGTCATTAGGGAGGCTCCAAAATGAAGCTAAGGAAAAATTTTGGAGGGTGGTTGTAGCCGCTACAACAAGTCACTCGCTTGTCATAGGAGAAATTAGACAACAATCATTGGATTGCATGCTCAAGGGAGTGACTCGAGGCCTTCAGTCGCTCGCAAAACTCCTCCATGCAACCAGGAAGTTTGACTCAGATTTGACCATTGGCCACTATTCACCGTAGACAAGAAAAGTTGTCTCTAATATATTTTGATGTTGAAAACATATTTCTTAATGTTATTAGGTTGTACTCTTTGTTGAACATTTTATGACAATCTAATAGAAGAATAGTTTCAAAGGGTTTTCCCCACTAGTGGGGTTTTTCCCTGGTCTTTGACCAAACTTGGTGTCTCTTGTGTTGATATGTTGTTTGTCTCCTTTTTCATTGCATTTATTGTTATATCTTCAATCACTGTTGATGATTGGAGATACTAATTATTATTAGAAAGATTGCTAATTTAAGTATTGAATAGGGTTAAAGTACTTGATACAGTACAGAACAATCTGAAAATTTAACATGGTATCAATGCTAAGTTGAAGGACAAGCCCAAAAGGAGACAAGCATTGAAGCAATCATCTTTGGGAAATTTGAACAAGTCAATCTAGTCAAGTCAATATGTCTTCCTTCTTCAAGGAAAATTAGAAGTTGGGTGACTCATCCAATTTTGTTGCATGAAATTCAGGTTGGAGATCATAACTAATAACAATGATGTTTTGGAATACATTCAAGGAAAAGTACTTGAGCCTCCAGAGAATGCTTATGTTGTTTCCAAGAACAAGTATAAGAAAGGTGAGTTGTGTTATCTATGATAACTCACTAAAATAAATTTTAGTTTTATTAGTCAAGGTTTTCCATCATTGATCTTTTCATCTATCTGTTTTTTTTTTTAAGAAGTTGTTGAGCTTTGCATTTGGAGATTAAAGAAGGAAGGACATGTCCATTCTAATTGTTTTAGAGAAATTTCCATATTCTCTAAAACCCATCCCATTTCATCCTTTGATTCTATAACTCTAGCCTTTTCCATTCATTACCCATAACCCAACTCTAACCATAACCCATTCTAATCCTAGCTATATTCCATTTCCCTACTTAACTCTAGCCGCATTTCCACCTTTTCCTTTATAATACTTTAAAACTTTTATAAATATGCCACAACCTTTTTAAGGCTGGGACTTGCAGTTTATATCACAATCGGCCTTTTCCCAACTCTAGCCGCATATGCATAACTTATTAATATATTATATATATATATATTATATATATATATATAACCCCCTCCCCCGAGACATGACCGGGCCCACAGACCATGTGTCTCTATACGATAATCAACCCCCTGTTCCCTTTCTTATCGTGATTGTGCAATCGCAACCCGCATAATCACCGCATAATTGAGACCCTTTCCCCCCACCATTGTTGATTATGATAATATATATCCCTCCACTGATTGTGATGCAATATAGCATAAAGTTCTTCCTCCTTCGATCGCTGATTGCGATATTAGTCCTTTCCCTCGATTGTAATATCACGATTCTCTGTCCATATCGCATATCACATATCCCTCCGTCGATAACACACCACCTCCTCTCCGCCGATTGTGATGCACGAGACCCTCCTTGATGCATTTTTTTATGTATTTCACTCTATAAAGCTTCACATCCAGCTTATTGGAAAGTCACTGTAAATCAGTGTAAAAGCTCATTTTTTCCCTTTGGTGGTGTATTGCGACTCCGACAACAAAAGGCACGGATCAATGGCCCAGATCAAAAAATGATAAAGGATCCATTCCGCTTCCACTCCATGAGATAGCAAGAGTATTTCTCTATATTTATTCAACGGAATGGTTATTAAACAGAGCAAAGAAAAGAGGCAACGATACACAGGAGCATGAGAACATAAACCATGAAATTAGAAGGTAGTGAAACACCCAGAGACAGTAAAGCACATAGGACAGTAATGGCACTCTCAACACATTTCAATAGCAAACAACGCAGTAGATTCAAGGGGCTAGATGTATGGATTTCCACAGATACAGTGTCACACCACAATAGTTTGAATTTTCTTAATAGTTATAATTGTTAGATAGGTTTCGTTCATATAGACTTCCATTTGTATTTGAATTCTATTATAACAAAAATCCCTATGAAGTCTCAAAGTTTTATTAATTAGATAGGAACAGGTCTCTAGAACATTTGATTGAATCTAGCCCAAGTGGCAGATATGTAATAAAATATCTTTCTCTATAAAGATGTAGACTTTCAACAAGGGGGAGGGGATGATGTGAGAACCATCCTTTGTACATGTTTTCAGTTAATAGAAATTCAGTTGTAGCAAATCTATTTTAACCTGAGATTCATTTCGGTTTCAGTCCCATCTTGTCATTCTTTGTTGTTATTAGTTTTCACAGCTTATTGATTACTTGGAATTCAATATTTTATTTCTCCAACTTCCTTCAATTTTTTGTGATTATTCTTAATGCCCTATTATAATTTTTGCATAGTATTTTGATTACTTCGAATTCTATCAAACAACTCCAACTTCCTTCAATCTGCTATGATTATTATGAATTTCTTACCCACCTTAGGAAACCAAAGATGCCTCAACTTCCATAAAACAATGTTGTTTGTTGTTGTTTTTATTTGACTGACTCCATGCTTAATGGTGGCTACCCTCACACTCTTTCACCAAAAAAAAAATCAAATAGAAAACCAAAGTTATCCATCTGCATTCTTAAAAAATATTGAGAGAGCCCTCTCAGATTGGAAGGGCTAACTTCCAATCAAAAGATGATTTGAAATAGTTACACCGAGTTGAAGGGTTGACACAGCCCAACCCCCTCCAGTGCGTTTGATAACAAGTTGAAAGAAAAGAAAATTATAACTGATGGTCTACAAGATAATTTACTTGCATATGCTGGAAATATGAAGAATTCTAAGGACATGTATGATAAGATAGTTGTCATGTGTGAAGTCAATCATTTGAATGAAATCATCTCCTTGAAATGTCAACTCAAAGACACGAATATGAACAAAGGATAGTCCATGCAACACAACATAATGAGGATATCTCATCTTAGAGATCAATTGCATAGAGTTGGAGAATTTCTGCTTGACAGAGAATTGGTGATTGTGAGTCTAAGAGGTCTCCCTCCTATTTGGGAAACCTTTATTACTACTATAAGAAACAACAATTTCCTCCCATTATTTGATGAAATTGTTGGAAATCTCACTCAAGAAGAATCAAGGATTATATCAAGAGGAAGGATTCAAAAGCGTGAAGAAGGAGATCTCGTTGCATTCATCACTCATGATAGGAAGAAGAAGAAAGGAAAAGGAGGTCCATCAAATTAAAGAAAGCCTCCTCCTTGAAATCCAAATAAAAAGAAGTAATTATTGCACATTGATTGCTACAATTATCATAAGAAAGGCAACTATGCTCGATATTTCCCTAAGAAGAATAATGGACCATGCTACAATACTAGAATCAACAACAATAGGTTCAATAATCAAACAAGGAGAGATGACCGAAGAAATCATTGCAATGGAAGAGATGAAATAAGAAGAAGAAGAGATTCTCCAAGTGATCATGAAGAAGATCGTCATCCATAAAATAAGTTAAGATTCTCTAGGTATGAAAGTAATGTTGCAAATCAATGTGAATATATTCTTATTTTTTCCCTTACTAGTTCATCTCCCCTGGATTAGTGGGATAGTTGGTTGGTTGATAGTGGGGCCACTCATCACTTCTCTAGTTATATGGAAGTTCTCTCTAATTCGGTAGAGAGGGATTCAAATTTGAAAATCATTCTTGGAGACTGTTAGGTTCCTATACCAATAGGAGTCATAAATTTGAATGACTAAGGTTAAGCTTTGTAATATTGTACATACCTTTGCTTTCTGCAAATATTTTCCATATTAAAAAATTAAAAAATATAAAGGGGTATGTCCTAGAAGAATAATCAAAGGACAAAAAGAATAAGAAAAGGTCAAGAAACGAAAATATATGAACCCAAAAAAAAAAGCAAAGAGACAATGAAAGTGTGCAAGTCAAAATTCCACTACTGTTTACTTTTATGCATAATAATGATTGTGTGTAGCTTCTTATTCATGCCACAATCCATGGAAATCAAACTTTTTAATCTTGATTATACCATGCTCTGAATTTTATGTTTATAGTTAGAGAATAAAATCTGACCAAACAGTTTAATCTTAGCAGATCATTAGATAGGTAGAGAAAATAAAAGGAGCTCATCTGATCTAGGTGGATATTGGTGGCCACATGCCAATTCCACTTGGATCCACACCATTGTTTCTTTTAGCTTTTTAGTTTCCTTAATTGTAGCACAGTTTACTATTTTTAGCAGTTTTTCAGGTCCTGAACATCCGAAGCCATTTTGAGGCCCTAAACGACATTTTTTGGGAACATTGGGAGCAACATGGGTCCATGGACCGATGTTGCTCTTCCCAAAGTTGTAGTTCTTGGATAGATCTTTCTAGCGAGATATTGTGCACATCAAACAGAGATCGTATGCCAAAGTTACGACCGCGGGAAGTTGACGTACCAATTTACCCAAATGGAGCCCACAGTTTGGTGTTTCATCTTCTAGGGTTAGGTTTTTGGATGTTTAGGGTTTTCCATTGTTGCTCAAAAATAAATAGGCCTTCGAGCCTCATTGTAACGGAGTTCAGATTCATGTAGCCACCACATCTCTTCTCAGAGATAAGCTACCATCGCCCTAACTGGTTTATTTCTATTGTTGTTTGTAAGCATATTTCAGTATTTTACATTAATGAAATGAAGTATTATTTCCAATGCATCTCTGTGTTTATGGTTATCTTTTTAATTTGTTGTGTTCCTCTTTAAATCTGGATCAATGGTATCAAAGCGGTCTTCTTTTTCTCTGTTTTTCTTTGCATGTCCCCAACGAGGCCCAAATATAAGGAGTTAGGGCTTGAACTAGTTAAACCTTTGAAAGACCAGCCCCGCAAATCCCGACGGCCTCCCATGGCAAATGAAAATAAAGACGAGGGGGCAGGAGACCCTATCAAAATCTTGCTCGAAGAAGCCCTCTAGCGACAAAGGAACAGGATGATGGACAACTTTGCCCAGATCCTTCAGCGGCTACCCAGGGGTGACGCATCGACTTCAACCAACTACTTTGGAAACACCACATCGTTTAAGCTACAAGTTAATTTTGAAATCCCCATATTCGAGGGTTAGATAAATGCAAATGTTGTTGATAAATGGTTAAATCTGCAAGAGGGTTATTTTTCTATTCATGATTTTTCCATTCGGGAAAAGATTATTTTAGCTCTTCTCAAAGCAGCCCCCCAGGTCAAGGACTGGTGGGAAACCTATTGCGAGCAGAAGGATGAAAGTACAGGCTCACTATTTTCAGTCGTACCCACTTGAAGTTCATTCCGTGATGCCATCAAGGAGCAATGCTACCTTGTCGGAAGCTATGAGGATCAATACATAAAGTGGACCACGCTGTGGTAGGGAAGGGACCAAGACGTGCCGGAGTTTACCAATATTTTCCATACCCTTCGCACAAAGTTGGGTATCAAGGATTTGGAGCAGCATTTGGTACTCAAATATCATAGCTGCCTACACAAGTACATCCAGAAAGAAATATAATTCCTGAACATCCCCTTGCTTGGCACAGCATACTAATATGCCATCAAGGTCGAGCAAAAGTTTAAACAGAAGAAGTGAGACTTTGGATCTGCGAATCCGAAGCAAGGGAAAGGTGCCCCCAAACCGCAAAACAAAGGATAAATCCAAGGTGGGGCAGCTCAAGACAACCCACCAGAGCTGCAAGAAAAGAAAAGCGTCGTGAAGCTAAAAAAGGACATGGGAAAGTGGTGTGAGTTCCATAAGAGCTCCACTCACAACACAAGTGAGTGTCAGGCCAAGAAGTCACTGGTGGCTAAGCTAAAGGTTTCAGAGTCAGATGCATGTTCTAACTCTGAGTAGAACCTGACAAGGGGAATGACAAGGGGAAGCAGAATATCGATGCAAATCCCAACGCCACCATTGCTACCATGAATATCCAGAAGGAGGAACCCAAAGATCTAGAGGAGGAGGAGCGTCTCTTCCACTCCCAGATGTGGGTAAAGGGCTCCCCGCTACAGTTCATTGTCGACAACGGGACCCAAAATAACCTCATTTTGACAGAGGTCGTGAAGAGGCTAGGCTTACCGACCACAACACATCCACAACTGTACACCATCGGGTGGCTTCACCAAGGTTGGGATCTTCACGTGATCCAGCAGTGTCACCTTCCATACAACATCAAGCCCTTCACAGATGAGGTATTGTGTGGTCTTTCTCCCCTTGAATTTTGTGATGTATTATTAGTACAACCATACTTGTGGAAGAGACATGCTATGTATGAATCAAGGCCCCATGTTGTTATTGTTACTTTGGGAAATAAGTTGTACAGGATACCAGAGGTAGCACCACCTACAGCCATCTCTTTGGTTACTACAAAACAATACAGTAAGCTCATTTCCAAAACCAAGAGATTTTTTTTCTTGATGATACACTCTCAAGGAAAGAAGAAGACGGTGGCCACGACCTCCAGACAAGGCCCCTCTGCACGAAAACTACAAATGGACAAGGTCGTGGAGGAGTACGAGGACATCTTCACCTCCCCCGCAGGGGTTCCTCTACACTGTTAGGTCAAACACTCCATCGATCTGACCCCAGGTGCGCCACTGCGCAATGGACCAATCTATCGGTGCTCCGTTCTGGAGAATGATGAAATCAAGAGGCAGATTTAGGAGCTGCTGCAGAAAGGTCACATCCGTCTGAGTTAATCACCCTATGGAAGCCCGATCATGTTGGTATAGAAGAAGGATGGGACTTGGAGACTCTGTATTGACTATTGGGTGTTGAACAAGATCATTGTCCATAATAGGTACCTGATCCCATGGATTGATGACCCCCTGGACCAACTGAAGGGGGGAAAATATTTCAGTAAGATCGATTTGAAGTCAGGACATCACCAAGTACCAATCAAACCCTCCGATGTGTGGAAGACTACCTTCAAATCCAAGGAGGGCCTTTTCGAATGTTTGGTTATGCCTTTCAGATTGACGAATGCTCCTACAACCTTCATGAGGCTAATGGATGACATCTTGTAGCCATTCACCAACTCATTTGTGGTGGTATACTTGGATGACATCCTGATCTTCAGCCAGAGCTAGGAAGAGCACCTCCACCACATCCAACAGGTTCTCCAAACACTGTGGCAACACAAGTTATGTGCCAATTTGGAGAAATGGACTTTTTGCATGACCTAGGTTCAATATCTGGGATACATTATTGATGAACATGGGGTGAATGTGGATCTAGCCAAGATCCAAGTCATTCAAGATTCACCATCTCCAACCACTCTAACAAATCTCTGTAGCTTTCTAGGTCTTGCCAACTTCTACCGTAGGTTCGTGTTGGGATTTTCTCATATCACTTAGCCCTTGAGTCAAGTCACCAAGGGAGGAACGAAAGCAAAATTCTTTTGGTCTGAGTCTCAACAAAAGACATTCACAGAGTTGAAAGAT
>APFE030704909.1:10265-34808 GCA_000404065.3 Pinus taeda | reverse complement strand
CCCCCCCCCCCACAATTAAACATATTTCATCCCAAAACCCACAAAAGAATTTTATCCTAAGTATTGAATGTATGAAAAGCGCGCAAATGTTACATGTTACATTATGCTTAAAGGATATTACCCACTCCGCTCATTTCATGTTAATTTCTAATTTTATTGTATAAATTCCCTATAATTACCTTTTTCCCATATTAATTAATTCCTTTATGTAAATAACCCGACCCCTAGTTTAGTTATAAACTATACACTTTACCCCCATATCCCGACAAAATTTATTAGCCCCGTCATTAACCTCGCCCGATTCCCTAATCCCGCGATTAAGCCCTACGTGATCACTTAACCTAGGATTAATTCCTAGACTAATCCCATACCACCGAAAAGTAAACCTATGGGCCCCCTCGAAAGCCTTTCCTTTATCCCCGTGAAATTCCCGCACCCGACTCCCGTTTGATCATCGCCCCCCTTATCTGACGGCCTACATCCATATTGGTCGACCTGATCGCCAACCTTTACCCGCCCGATAAGGTGGTTTTTCCCAACCCCCAGAATGCTACGTGTCGCGCTCTAAGATAGATCGGCTGACCCCTCCCAAATACCACTCGTGCCATAAAAGCGATGTGATTGCCCTCTAATACTGCTTCCCCGATTAACCGAAAAAAAACACCAATTGTTAATTTGTAAATGAACCAGCCAAAAGAAATTATTTTTCTATAAAAGTACGAAAAGCCCTCTTTTCGCCCTTTTCACACATTTTCTCTGTAAAACTGTGAAAACTTTACGACTCCTGCAAACGCCGAACTAACCAACAGACCTCCAAATTCACTCCAGAAGACACTACAGACAACCCAATTGACCTCCCAGTCCATGCCAGAACCATACAAACCTCTGCAACTGCCGTGAACCATCAACTTAAAGCCAATTCGCCCAATTCCAAGTATTTCACCATAAAATACCACTCCCTATTCACATTTGGAAAAATTCAGCCTGTTAAGTATTTTCATTAAGTCAAATTAATCAAAAATTACCTTAAATGTAAAAACACCTACGAGCAAAACCTTTTGAAATTCCCCAATTTCCATTCAAACACCCAGCGCCTAATTCAAATCCACAAGAACTTAATAATGGCTTCCCCTGTCTCCATGGATGCAACCTGTGACAACCCCCCATTTAGACCTGGACCACCTTCCCCTAGCTTATAGAGATTTCCAAATAAAAGATACCAGTGCATCAGAGCTCCTGCTCAAAATTCATTACTTGAGCAGTGACAACCGCCTGAACCATTCAGATAACATGGGCCTTTGGGAGTCCAATTTACCCAGATATCAGTTCCCTCAAGTACATGTCTTCCCATAAATTATCCACGTGCCATGCATGCTACGTCCCTAGTCATAGAAATATCATGTCTCATGACCAAAAGGTTTTGTTTACCATCACAGCTGAATCCATAAATGAAATGTTACATTTTCAACCAGGACCCAATCTAACCCCACTCTCAATTGGGGATCTGATAGACTAGTACACCAAGTTAAATCCACCCAGATTGTCCCAGTTACTCCAAACCTTCATTGTAGAAGAAAAACACCTTCCTAAAGATCCCCCTCCATATATGTCGGCCATTTTCTCTACAAGGGGCAAGCATATTGTGACCATGATGTCATGTATTTTGGGCTACACTAACAGTGAATACATTGATGAGATTATACTTGCCTTCATGTCCATTTACACCACAGGACAACCTCATGATGTTTTGTACAATTATGTTGAGTTTATAGCTGATAGGATGCATGAGCAGTTTACTAGAATGAGCAATGAATGAGTATTCAAATACCCATTTGTATTGTACCACTTATTTTATATTATCAATCAGATAGGTTTCCTTTCACTCTTCATAATCTTGATACCAAGGGCCAGCCTAGGTCTGTCATTTTTTGGACCCCACTATTCCACAAATTTAGATCACCATACACCTATTCAGATTTCATAGATTATTGTGTACATCCAGTAACGACTATGCTTACAGGAAACCATCCACCTAGGATAAGTCCAAAGATAAAAAGGGTCCTCCAGTTATCCAAGCAAACCAAAGTGGGAGATTGGTACCTGTACCAAAACCACACAGAGATAAGGATCTATGGGTGCCATCTTGCGCCATATAAACTACCCAAATACCTCCCCATGAGGTTATTTGCTTTGGAGTATTATAGGAAAATAATTAATTCAGATGTATTAAATTTTGTTTCGGCCAAGAAGAAAACCCAATTTAGAGACAAAAATCAATTGGACCCTTTCATTTGTAATTCAAAGGAAGGAGGGGAGGAAGAAAATCACATATTGCAAGAAATGAAATTCCAAAAGAGTTTCATATGGAGATATGACTCTCAAGGATTCTTAACCAGACTTAGGCAAAAGGTCAAACTGGGGCCTTACATTCATCACCCCATACCTAAGATAGAAGCATATGCCAATCAATCTAAGTGGTTGGAGAACACTCTTATAGATAGATATAGTACAAAGGTAGACATTGAGAATACCTTGATTGATTTAGAGAGGCAACTTGATGAGAGCTCATTTTTGCAGGTGCCAGGACAGCAAGAAGCCACCATAAGCACCCCTCTTGTCATGCAAATTACCCCAAATGAAGAAAGAAATCCCAAGAGAAACAGAGAGGGAGCTTATACTTCAAGCATGGATACATCTAATCTGCAGTAGGAAACAAGCCAAAGCAAGAGGCCAAGGCTAAATCTTGTCTTTGAACAGGAAGATACAGAAGGATCAGCACAAGTGACCAACACAGAGGTAGACATAAGCTAGCCCACAACTCCATCTGGAGACATACAAGAGCCATCCACATCACAGACTCATATGTTGGAAAGGCAGCTAAGTGTAGAAGTGTCTTTGTTCAGTAGGCCTACTAACAAGGACCAAGACATAAAGGATAGATATAAAGAAATCAAAATGAGGAATGAGAAGCTCAAAGCTCATAATTATGCACAATATTTGAAACTCACTCCCACAAATCAAACAAGATGTATGTCAGTTTTTAACATCAAGGAGGGAAAACTTAAAATGTCCTTTATCAAACCTACAACACAGTAGCCCAAGACATTTTCAGACTTCAAGAGGGTTAACTTTGAAGTATTGGCAAGGGATATTCATCCCATAGACCAAATAGAACTACATAAACAGGCTGGAGAGATCATATACTCCACCCTTACAGGTAAAGCCATAGCTGCCCATCAGCTACAAAACTCATTGAAAAACATCTCAACACTGTTTCAGTTGGAGAAGGCCTCCTCACAGGCCAAGGATACAAGGATTAAGTCTTTGGAAGACTTAGTTATTGAGTTGGGACATGATCCCAAAGATATTAAAGCTACAGAGTAGCTTATAAATAAGAAAAACAATGATATTGTTGCACTTAAGAAGCAACTGAAGATACCTCAGATGCAACATCCTCAAACACTTGAACTCTTAGAAGACAAACCAGACATGAAGAGTTGATGAACTTGGTCCTAAAACTTAATGATCAACTAAGGGAGATAGAGAAAGAACTGGATAACTTGATCCAATTAAAACAAACTAACATTGCCGCAACTTCTACAAATGGCATCCCTACAATATCTACTACGGTCCCTTCCACACTGGCAGCTTCACTAGCGCCTACAACTCCACTTGCCACATCATTGCCAGTTACAGTAGAGTCTACAACAGCAGGTGCATCAGGAGAAAAAGCAGCGGAGTTAGTTAAAGTCGTGGAGGAAATGTATATTCAGGCTACAGAAATGAACAGACTGAAGGAAAAGGTGGCAAGTTTAGAAATTGACTACAAACTTGCCCAAATTATGCAAAAGGAAGAAGCACAAAAGGCCAGTAGAATGAGTGAAAGATTCAAAGCTATGGATAAAGACTTAACATTGGAAAAACCCCTTGGGCAAGCCAAGGAACTTTTATGGGCCAATATCACTGACTCCGTCAAGGATATTTGGACATCTATTCAAGTTATTTTTTAGCAGACAAAATTGATAAAGATAGCTACAAGAGCTATCCAAAAGGTCAAGGAGGAATTGGGTGACATGCCTGAGGATGCCAATAGACTTTTCCACTTCCTTAATAGCAAAAAAAGATATGAGTTTCATGAGATGGATATAGAAGATATATCTGAAACTATTTTGGAAATAAGGAAGGTCCTTTCCAAGAGAAACCTAATGCTAAACTTGGAAGAAAAGTGCCAGAACATGTAGGTAGCCATTGATATATTCATGGCTAAATTCCAAATTTTGAGGGAGAAAGGATTGCCTAGTCCATTGGTCATTAATGACAAACTTATGACACAGTTGGACTATGATAATAGACTCAGGAAATTGGCTAAAGAACAAGCTAGCACTTCAACAATAAAAGCACTGCCAACAGGCAAACTTTTATATAATACATTTGAGAACTTGTTTTTTCTCCAACATGAGACAAAACACGTGTTCATTGCCAAGACGAATTTTGCCAAGTTATACCGAGGCTGATGAGATATATAGGAAAATGATAAATTACAAGTTACCTAATGCTGAAGGGTGGGAAAAGATAATTGTTTTACTGTAAGAAATTTACAGTAAAAAAGTTACTACACAGTAAAAATAGAACAGTCAGGTAAACAGATGAAAGCAGGTCAGCATGGATAAAGAGTATCAGTGCTAAAGAGTATCAGGTGAAAGGTAAAAGTTAAAGAAGATTCCAGCATAAAAGACCACAACAACAAGCCAGCATAAAGGGCTTAAATCCAACCATAAAAGCTAGCAGTACCACAATAAAAGGTACAACATGAAACAGTGCAATAGTTGTCTCTATCTTCCTACAAGAAGATATTTTGTATTTCCTAAATTAAATCTCAAGTTTGTTTTAAGATATTATGTAATAATATTTCATAATTCGAAGTATGTAGGGGTGGAATCTTAGACATTTCTATAGAAATTTTTGATCAAAAGACTGTAAAGCTATTGTATCATTGACTGGACCAGCAAGCTGGATTAATGAATAAATACAAGACATTTTAGAGGATTCATGTGTAGAGCGAAGTGCTGACAAGTATTTTCTCTTGTTTTGTTATCTTTCTTAAACTTTTTCCACAAACTTTAATGTATTTTTGTATCTGAATGCTATAAGATGTAATGATATCTCAGAATTTGCTTCATTGCACTTTGTTTTAACTATTATGCATTTAAATGTTTTCTGTTGATTATCTAAGTTAAGGAATTCTTGATTGCTCCTTAGTTTAGGTTATCTCCCTATAATCTATAGCAAAGGATTCTTAATTGCCTTTTGTTTTTTATTATCCTTTGTTCCTCATTTTGACCATGTTCTAAGAATTCTTAAATTCTCTCTCACCCTGGTTAAGACGATTTCACCCATTTGGCCCAAAGACCTACATTGTACTTTGCTAGCTTTCCCTTTGAACACTCCCTTTAGTGAGTTAAATCCAATTTTGTTGCCCTTCTATTGACTCCATGGCCCAATGGTCCAAAGACATCATTCTATCCATCTGATTTAAGGATTCCATCATCCAATCTTCAATACAAATCAAAAACTCCCTGAACCTTCAGAACTAACCTAAAATCCCAACGAACAAAGCTAAAACATATAGAGAGAGCCCTCTCTGAGCCATAGGTTGGCTAGAGCCTATGCTTAAAAGTTGGTTTGTGGTTTCCTCGGTCCTTTCCTTCTTCTAGAAACTTCTAGGGAAAAGTTCTGAGTGTTAACATAGTGGTGACCATACTGGGGACATTGAATCCTCAGTCCTAATAAAGCTTTAAGAAAATCCTATGTATTCATTTTAAGCCTCTTAAAGTCATTTGTTAGAATTTTCTTTAAAAAAAAACTCACAAAAACAATTAAAAAAATTGAAATTCTGGCTTCCAGGAAGACTCATTTTACTAGGGCTAATCGAAACCCAAACCCTACCCTAGTAGTTGATAATCCTAACCTAATTTCAAGAAAATCCAAAAAAGAAGAAAGTTCAGTTAGCCAAATAACATTAGATAAATCTAGTTCATGTCCTGATGAGTGGTTATCTTTAGAAGAACTTCCCTTTGATGTGCCCTTTGATCTTTCATTATTTAGAAGTTCAAAAGGCCAACAAATCCATTGATGAATACATTCTGAAATCTCCAAAACCAGCCATTAATACTTCCACAGCCCCTGAGCTTTCTGAACAATCATCCATTACTTTAAGTTCACCATTGTTACCTTCAACTTCATCAATAATACCTTCTGAAGTACATTCTTCACCACCATTTGTACCTACTCTTCCTCACCAACCTATCATCTCCCATTCATCACCTACTAGTCCTGGTTCTTCGTCCACATCTTAACGCCTCCCAGCCTACAACCATGGCAAATAGATATGCTCCTCTTGTTTTACCTGCCTAACTTGGTGCTATGCCAGTAGACTACCAAAGTAAAATTGTTCAATTTGATGGCACGGGACATTACACTACTCAGCAACATGTCAACAAGATAACAGATTACTTTGAGTTGCAAGAAATTGACATAAATAATGTTCAAATGAGACTCTTTGCCCAGACTTTAGCTGGTGATGTTAGGAAATGGTTTAGAGCATTGCCTGTTAATAGTATTGATAGTTAGGAAGCATTTCATCAGCAATTTTTGAACAGATGGGAAAAGAAAAAGAATCCCCTACAAATCCTTTCAGAGTATGAAATAATTAGAAGGGGACCTAATGAGACTGTTCAAGATTACTTTACCAGATTCAACAATATATATAATGCCATCCCAGTTAATCTTAGACCCCCACCTGACTTAGAATTAATAAAGTTCCCTGAAGGTTTTGACACAGATATGGCATACCAACTTAGGGAAAGAAACTCCCAACATTAGAAGAAATGCAAAGTGTAGTTGTTAGTGTTGAAGCTAATTTGTTATCTAAAAGGACTAGAGTTAGAAATGAAAAAAGAGGAACTGTTAAGGATGAAACTTCACCATCTGATATCAAAATAGATAGTTTAGCCAAAAATATGGAATGACTAATGGATAGAATAGATAACATATAAAGGAAATCCCATCGGGATAACCGACAAGAACCTCTAGTTAGAAACCCGAATTTTAGAAAAAAGCAAAATCAAAACATTGGGAAAAATGGATCGGATCATAACATTAGGCCTCCTTTTCAAGAAAATTATGTAGAAACATCCCATCCTGAAGATCTAGAACAAGACACACAAATCAACTTAATGGGAATAAATGATGAGGACACTATTTTTCATACCCAAGATGAGCAGAAACTGCATATGTTGCAGCAATTACAAATCCAGTCTGGAGAGTCATTTGATTACAAACAGGGATATGATTCTTCCATTTTTGAAGTACATAAACAGTATAATCTAAGAAGCAAAAAGAACGTTGATGTCCCTGACCAAACCAAGAAAACAATGCAAAGTCATCCCAAGAAAATAAAAGAAGCCCCTGTTTTAAAGATCCTCCAAATTCTCCCTAGGCAGAACCCAAATCCTTTTGGTCCCACCATTGTAGATATAACCTCAGATCAACCTTCTGTTGATCAACCATCCACCTCAATTCCACCTAAGGAACCAGTGGACAAAACTCAAAACACCAGATCTGAAAATCCACACAAGGAGATCCCAAATAAAGGAAAGGAAGACAAGTCTACTCAAATCCCTGCTTCAAAAATTCAAACCCTTCAAACAGAAAACATTTCTTCACCATTCAATTTGGGAGCAGAGATAGCAAAGCTAAAAATTTCAGTTCCTTTAACAGAACTAATCAAGAATGAAACTTACAAATCACAAATAAACCAGACCTTAAACATTGCTGAAAATGAGGATTTTGTCAACTTGTTTGATGACCAACTAGAACTCATATTTGGTCCATATGTTGATGGAAAACCATTAGAAGGAGGAGTTCCACCCTTTTACATCAGCCTTAGTATCCATGACAAAATTCTACACAATGCAATGTTGGATTCTGGGGCCTCTCACAACTTAACACCCAAATCAGTAATGGAGAAATTAAACCTAGACATTACAAGGCCTTACAAATACTTATTCTCATTTGACACCAGTCAAGTAAAGTGTCTAGGATTGATCAAAGACCTGTGTGTTACTTTAATCCAATATCCCGCCAAAAGCATCCTTATGGATATCATGGTTGCTGACATCCCACCAAAGTATGGCATGCTGTTATCCAGATCATGGGGAGCCAAACTTTAGGGATCCTTACAACTAGATATGCCATATGCAACAATCTTTGTGCTTGGAAAACCTAAGAAACTATATTGAGAAACCTTAATGAAATATATGGTAAGTAGACAGGATCAGCCTCAAAACTTTCCTATCTACTCCATTCATTCAGATATCGATTCTTTTATCTTGTATAATGTTGATAAAACACCAGAAAAAATTCAAACAGTATTAATACAGAACCAAAAGAAATTGCAGTTTCTAACAAAATGAAACTAACCAAACTTCAGAAGTTTTCAATAAACAAGATGATCAAACTGCTATAAATAATGAAAAGTTTGTTCCACCAGATAGTGAAAATTATGAGCATGAGATATTATGGCATCTAGAATTTGATGGGTCAGTCAATAAGTTAGGAGCAGGAGCAGGAGTGTGGATATATAATTTGGAGAATAATCACTCAGAAGGCCATGCATATAGATTGAATTTTAAATGTACTAATAATATGGCTGAGTATGAAGCATTAATTTTAGGTCTTAAGTTAGTTAGGAATTTAGGAGCTAAAAGAGTTTCTATCATGGGAGACTCTAAACTGATTATAAAACAAATCGATGTTGTCTATATGACAAAGGACCCTAGATTAAGTTTCTATAGAGGAACTATTGTAGAAATACTTAACACGTTCCTAGAAATAAAGCTTGCAGTAATCCCTAGAAAACACAATATGCAAGCCAGCACTTGCAAATTACCCTTCCAACCTAACCATCAATACATTGCTGAAGTTAGGCACAGACCTGCAATTCCTGACAATTTGAAGAACTGGGAAATATTTTCTAATGACAAATAGATAAATAACTTTTTAATTTCATAAAAAGAGTTTGTAAATAACAATATAGATATTGATACATCCATAGATCCTGACACTAAGGATGATTTAGAAATAAATGAAACTAAATTTACTAAATATAGGCACCATTGACAATTCTAAAGTGATCAAACTTTCAAAATCATTACCTCCAACTGAAAAAGTAAAATACATCGAGTTGTTGAAATAATTTCAGGATGTCTTTGCTTGGAGTTATGAGGACCTCAAATCCTATGACACCAACAACATCCAGCACACAATTCCCATTAAAGAAAATCAAAAGCCTTTCAAACAAAAACTCGGAAGGATCAACCCTGTCTTATTACCTGCAATTGAAAAAGAAATTCAGAGGATGTACGGTGCCAAAATAATTGCACCAATCAGATTTTCTAATTGGATCTCAAACTTGGTGCCAACTAGAAAGAAAACTCGTGAGATCAAACTCTGTGTGGATCGAAGAAACCTCAACAAAGTGTCACTAAAAGACAATTACCCTCTCCCCAAAATGGATCACATTTTACATAGGGTAGTTGGATCAACTAGAATCTCAGTGTTGGATGGGTTTTCTGGTTACAATGAAATCTTGGTTCATCCCGATGACCAACCCAAAACTGCCTTTACTACTCCTTGGGGCACATTTATGTATGTGAAAATGCATTTTGGACTAATGAATGCAGGAGCTACTTTCTAAAGGGCTATGGATATAGCCTTTGCAAAAGAAATTCATGATTTCCTTGTGAAATATCTAGATGATATTACTGTATTTTCAAAATCTGACAATCAACATTTGGATCATCTAAGACAAGTTTTTATTAAATGCAGGAAACTAATAATCTCCTTGAACCCCAAAAAGTCTTTATTTGGGTTAGAAGAAGGAAATTTGTTAGGCCACATAATTTCAAAAGATGGTATAAGGATAGACCCTGCGAGAATATAAGTCATCTTGCAAATACAACACCCGAGGAACATTAGAGAGTTACAAGCTTTTTTAGGAAAAATTAACTTTATTAGAAGATTTATATCTAATCTAGCAGAATTAATTAGATCACTTAACAATATGCTGAAAAAATGTTCGACCATAAAATTGACTGTTGAGGCTAAAAAATCCTTTGAAGACATTAAACTAGCCTTAACTAAAAAACCTGTGTTAATTAGCCCTAAATTTGACAGAGATTTCATCTTGTTTTCCTTTGCTTCTGAGCACACAATAGTTGCAGTTCTATTGCGGAAAAATGACCAGGGCCATGAACAACCCATTGCTTTCTTTAGTGAAGCCCTGAGAGATGCCCACTTGAAATACAATATAATGGAAAAACAAGCATTGTCTTTAGTCAAATCCATTAAGGACTTCAAGGTATACATCTTATATTCTCATATAGTAGCCTACGTTCCAAATTCAGTAGTCAAAGACATCCTAACTCAGGAAGGTCCAAATGGAAAGAGGGGAAAGTGGATTGCTACTATTTTAGAGTATGATATAGAAATAAAACCTACTAAGTTAATCAAGGGCCAAGGTTTAGCCAAGCTCATGGCTAAATCGAATTGTCAGGCCTTAGATATAAACTTTATTGCAGAAATAAATAATGAAGAGGAGATGGTGACTCCACTAATTAGCCAGGCCTTTATTGAATCTCCTTGGTATGCTGATATTATTTATGTTTTATAGAACTTACAAGCTCCTCCTGAATTATCTAGGACTAAAAGCAGGTTTTTAAAGATGAAATCATTGAAATTTTGTATATTAGATAATGCTCTATTTTGGTGAGATCGTGAAGGTATTCTTCTTAATTTCTTATTAAAAATTGAATCTGACAAGCCCCAAGAGTTAGCTCAATCGGTCAAATCAGTGCCCCTCCAATCGAGAGGTCACGGGGTCAATTCCCGAAAGCTCTTGGGGTCAGGTTAGTAAATAGGCCGAGGGGTGTGATCCCCTTTGGGGTCGATCTACCCTAATGTTTAACCGTGGATGTAGCGGCTACCTAGTGACCATGGGTATCCGTGAACCACACGTGAAAAAAAATGAATCTGACAAAGTTTTGCAAGAGTTTCATGCATGTGACTATGGAGAACACCTTTACTAGAAGACCACTGCAAATAAAATCCTTAGAGTTGGTTTCTACTGGCCTACCTTGTTTGCTGATGTCAAAAAATATGTGACCTCATGTCACAAATGTCAAATTTTTGAGGGGAAGAAAAAGCTTTTACCTTTACCCCTCAAGCCAATCTCTATTGAAATACCTTTTCAACAATGGGGTTTAGACTTCATCAACGAAATTCACCCACCCTCCTCTGCCCAACACAAATGGATCCTCATAGCCACAGATTAATTTACAAAATGGATAGAAGGCATACCTTCAAGGCAAGCCACAGAAACTGTTATCATAACCTTCCTTGAAACCAATATTCTATCAAGATTTTGATGTCCAACTAAGCTCATTATTGATAATTTAGTAGCCTTTAAATCCAAAGAATGATAGATTTCTGCAATAAATATCATATCACCTTGGGCCATTCTATAGCCTATTACCCTCAAGGAAATGGATTGGCAGAATCCTCAAACAAAAGCCTGGTAAACATCATCAAGAAGTTACTAGAGGAAAATAAGAAAACTTGGAATAAAAAGCTATTCAATGCCTTATGGGCAGATAGATTGACTACTAAGAAATCAATTGGTACTTCTCCCTATCAATTAGTCTATGGGATGGAAGTTGTTTTTCCATCCTCTTTGGGAGTACCAGTAATGAAAATGCTTCAAGAATTGCAGGTTGAACCAAATAGTATCCAAGGAAGAATCAACCAAACTATTAATCTACAACAAACCAGAGAAGAGGTCTACATCAAGTCTCAAGTTGTGCAGGAAAGGGTTAAAAATATTTTTGATAGGAGAACCAAGGTTGAGGATTTCTACCTTGGTGACAAAGTGCTCAAGTGGGATTCAAGGAAGGAAGACAAAGGTAAACATAGGAAATTTGATTTCCTGTGGAAAGGTCCCTATGTCATCTATGCTTTCAGAGGTAATAATGCTTTCTTCCTGAGAGAAATTTATGGTACAGAAGCAGAAGGTGGGCCAGTGAATGATCGAATGCTAAAACACTACTTTGAACCTAGTTACTAATATTTATTTCCCATTTGACATATTTTATTTTCAAAGGTCTAGTTTGGATTTGATGGTGATTTTTGAAGTTGAAGCCTGAAGAGAAGGCCCTAAGCTTTGAAAGGTTCACTGTCATAAGTATCAATAATGCAGATGCATAAAGGAACACTTTGCAAGGCAGCATCAACAACAATTCAAAGGCCACTGATCTTTAAAGTTCTTGACATTTCATTAGAAAATGTCATCCCCAAGTGGAGCCACTGTTAGGTTCCTATACCAATAGGAGTCATAATTTTGAATGACTAAGGTTAAGCCTTGTAATATTGTACATACCTTTGCCTTCTGCAAATGTTTTTCAAATTAAAAAATTAAAAAAATATATAAAGGGGTATATCCTAAAAGAATAATCAAAGGACAAAACGAATAAGAAAAGGTCAGGAAATGAAAATATATGAACCCAAAACAAAAAGAAAAAACAAAAAAAGATACCATGAAAGTGTGCAAGTCAAAATGCCACTGCTATTTACTTTTATGCATAATAATGATTGTGTGCAGCTTGGTATTCATGCCACAATCCATGGAAATCAAACTGTTTAATCTTGATTATACCATGCTTTGAATTTTATGTTTATAGTAAGAGAATAAAATCTGACCAAACAGTTTAATCTTGGCAAATCATTAGATAGTTAGAGAAAATAAAAGGAGCTCATCAGTTTAATCTGAGGCCTTGGATGATATAAGGTTAGAATTAGTTAGTCTACTTTGTAAAAGAAAAAGAATCGATAAGGGTTTGCTAGCCTAAATGCACCCAAATAAAATGAAGAAAAAATGGTAGGGTGGGTAAACGGGTAAGTAAAAGAAAGGTTGCAGAAATATCAAGTGATTACACAAAAGCACTTATGTCATGTTTAAAAACATCTCTCAAATGTGTGTAAGCAGAAAACAAAGCAAGAACAATGGTTTACAACTTACTTGGTTTATTTAACATCCCCTCAGTCATTTCACCCCTCTACTTACTAATTTCCCATAAATAAGTTCTAAGTACTTAAATCCTTTAATTCAAAGAGGATCAGAGCATTTCTCTAACTTTTGGAGGGACCGGACCCTCGGCTTAATGAATTATGGACACAAGTGCTAGAATCCCATTCATGAAAATTCATCTCCCTTCATTTCCCTCATTAGTCTAATAAAACACTTTTTCTTAAGGTTAAACTTCATTTACCTAGGAAAAGTAAACCCCCTCCCCCCACAATTAAACATATTTCATCCAAAAACCCACAAAAGAATTTTATCCTAAGTATTGAATGTATGAAAAGCGCGCAAATGTTACATGTTACATTATGCTTAAAGGATATTACCCACTCTGCTCATTTCATGTTAATTTCTAATTTTATTGTATCAATCCCCTATAATTACCTTTTTCCTGTATTAATGAACTCCTTTATGTAAATAACCCAACCCTTAATTTAGTTATAAACTATACACTTTACCCCATATCCCGCCAAAATGTATTAATCTTTTCATTAACCTCACCCGATTCCCTAATCCCGCGATTAAGCCCCACCCAACCACTTAACCTAGGATTAATTCCTAAACTAATCCCATACCGTCGAAAATTAAACCTATGGGCCCCCCCAAAATCCTTTCCTTTATCCCCTGTGCAATTCTCGCACCCGATTCTCATTTGACCATCACCTCCATCATCCGACGGCCTAAATCCATATCGATCGAACCCGATCGCCGAATTTACCCGCCCGATAAGGCGATTTTTCCCGACCCCCCGAATGCTATGTGTCACACTCTAAGATAGATCGGGTGGCCCCTCCAGAATACCGCCCGCACCACAAAAGCAGTGCAACGGCCCTCCAATACCGCTTCCCTGATTAACCGAAAAAACTGCCAATTTTTCATTTGTAAATGAACTTGCCAAAAGCAATTGTTTTTCTATAAAAGGCCGAAAAGCCCTCTTTTTTCCCTTTTCACACATTTTCTCTATAAAAATGTGAAAACCTTTACGTCTCCTACAAACGCCGAACTAACCAACGGACCTCCAAATTCGCTCCAGAAGATGCTACAGACAACCCAACTAACCTCCCAGTCCATGCCAGAACCATACAAACCTCTGCAGCCATTGTGAACCATCAACTTGAAGCCAATTCACCCAATTCCAGGTATTTCACCATAGAATACCACTTCCTATTCACATTTGGAAAAATTCGGCCTGTTAAGTATTTTTATTAAGTCAAATTAATCGAAAATTACCTTAAATTTAAAAACGTTGGTGCCCAAAACCATTAGAAATTCCCCAATTTCCGTTCAAACCCCCAGCGCCTAATTCAAATCCATAAGAACTGAATAATGGTTGCCCCTATCTCCATGGATGCCATACTTGTGACAACTCCACATTTAGACCTGGACCACCTTCCCCTGGCTGATAGGAATTTCCAAATAAAAGATACCCATGCATCAGAGCTCCTACTCAAAATTCATTTCTTGAGCAGAGACAACCACCTGAACCATTCAGATGACATTGGCCTTTGGGAGTAATTTACCCAGATATAAGTTCCCTCAAGTACATGTCTTCCCAGAAATTGTCCACATGTGCCATGCATGCTACGTCCCTAGTCATAGAACTATCATGTCTCATGACCAGAAGGTTTTGTTTACCATCACATCTGAATCCATAAATGAAATGTTACATTTTCAACCAGGACCCAATCTAACCCCACTCTCAATTGGGGATCTGATAGACCAGTACACCAAGTTAGATCCACCCATATTGGCCCAGTTACTCCAAACCTTCATTGTTGAAGAAAAACACCTTCCTAAAGATCCTCCTCCATATATGTCGGCCATTTTCTCTATAGGGGCAAGCATATTGTGACCATGATGTCATTTATTTTGGGTTACACTATCAGTGAATACATTGATGAGCTTATACGTGCCTTCATGTCCATTTATACCACAGGACAACCTCATGATGTTTTGTACAATTATGTTGAGTTTATAGCTGATAGGATGCATGAGCAGTTTACTAGAATGAGCAATGAATGAGTATTCAAATACTCATCTGTATTGTACCACTTATTTTTAATTTATCAATCAGATAGGTTTCCTTTCACTCTTCATAATCTTGATACCAAGGGCCAGCCTAGGTCTGTCATTTTTTGGACCCCACTATTCCACAAATTTAGATCACCATACACCTATTTAGATTTCATAGATTATTGTGTACATCCAGTAATGACTATGCTTACAGGAAACCCTCCACCTAGGATAAGTCCAAAGATAAAAAGGGTCCTCCAGTTATCCAAGCAAACCAAAGTGGGAGATTGGTACCTGTACCAAAACCACACAGAGATAAGGATCTATGGGTGCCATCTTGTGCCATATAAACTACCCAAATACCTCCCCATGAGGTTATTTTCTTTGGATTATTATAGGAAAATAATGAATTTAGATGAAGTAAATTTTGTTTCAGCCAAGAAGAAAACCCATTTTAGAGTCAAAAATAAATTGGGCCCTTTCATCTATAATTCAAGGGAAGGAGGGGAGGAAGCAGATCACATATTGCAAGAAATGAAATTCCAAAAGAGTTTCATATGCAGACATGACCTTCAAGGATTCTTAACCAGGCTTAGGCAAAAGGTCAAATTGGGACCTTACATTCATCACCCCATACCTGAGATAGAAGCATATGCCAATCAATCTGAGTGGTTGGAGAACACTCTTATAGATAGAGATAGTACAAAGGTAGACATTGAGAATACCTTGATTGATTTAGAGAGGCAACTTGATGAGAGCTCATTTCTGCAGGTGCCATAACAATAAGAAGCCACCATGAGCACCCCTCTTATCATGCAAACTCCACAAAATGAAGAAATAAATCCCAAGAGAAACAGAGAGGGAGCTTCTGCTTCAAGCGTGGATACATCTAATCTGCAGCAGGAAACAAGCCAAAGCAAGAGGCCAAGGCTAAATCCTGTCTTTGAACAGGAAGATACGGAAGGATCAACACAAGTGACCAACACAGAGGTAGACAAAAGTCGGCCCACAACTCCATCTGGAGACATACAAGAGCCATCCACATCACAGACTCAGATGTTGGAAAGGTAGCTAAGTGTAGAAGTGTCTTCATTCAGTAGGCTTGCTAACAAGGACCAAGACATAAAGGACAAATATAAAGAAATCAAAATGAGGAATGACAAGCTCAAAGCCCAGACTTATGCACAATATCTAAAACTCACTCCCACAAATCAAACAAGACTGATGTCAGCTTTTGACATCAAGGAGGGAAAACTTCAAATGTCCTTTATCAAACCTACAGCACAGCGGACATCTTCAGACTTCAAGAGGGTTGACTTTGAAGTAATGGCAAGGGATATTCATCCCATAGACCAAATAGAACTGCATAAACAGGCTGGAGATATGATATACTCCACCCTTATAGGTAAAGCCATAGCTGCCCATCAACTATAAAACTCATTGAACAACATCCCAGCACAGTTTCAATTGGAGAAGGCCTCCTCACAGGCCAAGGATACAAGTATTAATTCTTTGGAAGACTTAGTTGTTGAGTTAGGACATGATCCCAAAGATATTAAAGCTACAAAGCAGCTCATAAAGAATAAAAATGATGATATTGATGCACTTCAGAAGCAATTGAAGATACCTCAACTACAACATCCTCAAACACTTGAAGTCTTAGAAAGCCAAACCAAGCATGAAAATTTGATGGACTTGGTGCTAAAACTTAATGATCAACTAAGGGAGACAGAGAAAGAATTGGATAACTTGATCCAATTAAAACAAACTGACATTGCCACAACTTCTACAAATGTCATCCCTACAGTATCTACTGTAGCCCCTTCCACACTGGCAACTTCATTAGCACCTATAGCTCCACTTGCCACATCATTTCCAGTTACAGTAGAGTTTACAATAGCAGGTGCATCAAGAGAAAAAGCAGCAGAGTTAGTTAGAGCCATGGAGGAAATGTCTATTCAAGCTACAAAAATGAACAGACTGAAGGAAAAGGTGGCAAGTTTAGAAACTGACTACAAACTTGACCAAATTATGGAAAATAAAGAGGCACAAAAGGCCAGTAGAATGAGTGAAAGAGTCAAAGCTATTGTGAAATACTTAAAATTGGAAAAATCCCTAGGGGAAGCCAAGGAACTGTTATGGGCCAATATCATTGACTCTGTCAAGGATATTTTGCCATCTATTCAAGTTATTTTTGAGCAGACAGAATTGATAAAGATAGCTACATTTTCTATCCAAAAGGTCAAGGAGGCATTGGGTGGCATGCTTGAGGATGCCAATAGACTCATCCACTTCCTTAACAACAAAAGCAAATATGAGCTTCATGAGCTGGATATAGAAGATAGAACTGAAATCATTTTGGAAATAAGGAAGTTCCTTTCCAAGAGAAACCTAATGCTAAACTTGGAAGAAAAGTGCCAGAACATGCAGGTAGCCATTGATAGATTCATGGCTAAATTCAAAATTTTGAGGGAGAAAGGATTGCCTAGTCCATTGGTCATTAATGACAAACTTATGACACAGCTAGACTATGATAATAGACTTAGGCAGATGGCTAAAGAACAAGCTAGCACTTCAGCAATAAAAGCACTACCAACAAGAAAAGTTTTATATAATACATTTGAGAACTTGTTTTTTCTCCAACATGAGATAAAACACTTGTTCATCACCAAGCCAATTTTTTCCAAGTATACCGAGGCTAATGAGATATATAGGCGAATGATAAATTTCAAGTTACCTGATGTTGAATGGTGGGAAAAGATGATTGATTTACTGTAAGAAATTTACAGTAAAAAAGTTACTGCACAGTAAAAATAGAACATCCAGGTAAACAGATGAAAACAGGTCAGCATGGATAAAGAGTATCAGGTGAAAGGTAAAAGTTAAAGAAGATTCTAGCGTAAAAGAGCACAACAGCAAGCCAGCATAAAGGGCTTAAATCCAACCATCAAAGCCAGCAGTACTACAATAAAAGGGACAGCATGAAACAGTTCTATAATTGTCTCTATCTTCCTGCAAGAAAATATTTTGTATTTCCTAAATTAAATCTCAAGTTTTTTTTTTATATTTTGTAATAATTTATGTATAAATACTTCATAATTCGAAGTATGTAGGGGTGGATTCTTAGACATTTCTATAGACCTTTTTTATCAAAATATTGTAAAGCTATTGTATCACTAACTGGACTAGCAAGCTAGATTAATGAATAAAGACAAGACATTTCACAAGATTCATGTGTAGAGCAAAGTGCATACAAGTCTTTTCTCTTGTGTTGTTATCTTTCTTATAGTTTTTCCACAATATTTATTGTATTACTGTATCTGAATGCTATAATATGGAATGATATCTCAAAATTTTCTTCATTGCACTCCGTTTTAACTATTATGCATTTAAATGTTTTCTGTTGATTATCTAAGTTAAGAAATTCTTGATTGCTCCTTAGTTTAGGTATCTCCTTGTAATCTATAGCAAAGGATTCTTGATTTCCCTTTGTTTATGATTATCCTATGTTCCTCGTTTTGATCCCGATCTAACAATTCTTAAATGCTCTCTCACCCTGGTTCACACCATTTCACCCATTTGGCCCAAAGACCTACAATGTACTCTGTCATCTTGCCCTTTGAACACTCCCTTTAGTGAGTTAAATCGAATTCTGTTGCCCTTATGTTGACTCCATAGCCCAATGGTCCAAAGTCATCATTCTATCCATCTGTTTTAAGGATTCCACCATCCAAGCTTCAATACAAATCAAAAACCCCTAAACCTTCAGAACTAGCCTAAAGTCCCAGCAAACAAAGCTAAAACATATAGAGAGCCCTCTCTGAGCCATAGGTTGGCTAGAGCCTATGCTTAAAAGTCGGTTTGTGGTTACCTCAGTCCTTTCCTTCTTCTGGAAACTTCTAGTGAAAAGTTCTGAGTGTTAACAGAGACAACTCTACTCATCTCGTTAAAGGTTTGGGGTCCATCAAATTTTATTTGAATTCTAGGGAAACTATTTTTCTCCATGATGTGATGTATATGTCGGGATTGAAGAGGAATTTGGCATCAATATCTGCTTTGGAAGACAAAAGGATGAGGGTTGCCTTCATCAAGGGAAAGGTTCTCACTTTTCGTGTTGGATCACCTATGAGAAATGCATTCACATTGGGATCAAGGTATGAAGGACTCTACAGGGATGTTGGAAGACCACTTCTAGCATTGTTTCATGAAACTAATCATCTAATTGAGATATGGAACCAAAGATTGGCCCATCTACATTATGATTCTCTTCCAAAATTGGAGAAATTGGTCTCAAGGATTCCCAATGCTAGGGCCCATCATGAAGGAGTATGTCTAGGTTATTCCAATGGGAAAATGACAAGGGGATCATCCCCCTCTAATGAGAAAAGACAAATGACATCCTCCATCTTAGTCATTCTAACATATGTGGTATGAGATATGTGCATTCTATTAGTGGCCATCTCTACTACATCACATTCATTGATGAATTCTCAAGAAATACATGGATATATTATTTGAAGCACAAGGATGAAGCCTCCAAAATGTTCAAGGAAATCAAAGATTTGATCGAAAATCAAACAGGGAAGAAAGTCAAAATATTCAGGTCTGACAATGGTGGAGAGTATACGTCAAAGCAGTCATTGATTTTTATAAAAAGGAAGGCATCAAGAAAGAAGCAATTTTTCTCTATACTCCCGAACAAAATGGAGTGGCTGAAAGAAATAACAAGTCCATTATAGAAGTTGCTCGTGCTATGCTCCCTGATCAAAAGTTGTCGAAGTTCCTTTGCAGAGAAGCAACAAATGTTGTTGTATACATTCAAAATAGGATACATCATCAAGCATTGGACAATAATACGCCTGAAGAAGTGTTTACAAGTGTCAAACCCAATGTTGGTCATCTTCGTACCTTTGGCTGCCCCATATACTTTCATGAGCCGAAGGACAAAAGAAACAAGTTGAAAGCCTTGGGAAGAAAAGATACACTTGTTGAATATTTTGAAAATTATAAAGCATTTAGAATATATATTTCTGGTCAAAGGAAGGTTGAAATTAGCAGGGATGTTACATTCAATGAAGATGTCACCCTTGGAAAAGCAAGGGACCTTCCTTTGCCTCCTCCTCCTGATAAGAATTTGGATATTTTAGATGGTCCTTTTGTGCCTGAATCTAAGAAATATATTATTGATGATCCCATGGATCTCATGGAAACCTTATATCCTCCTCCATGTGATCCTCCCACCAGGAAGAGGTCACTTTGGCTTCGAGACACATTACACGATGATTCAAGTCGAACCTCCCACATTCAAAGAAGTTGTAAAAGAAAAAGTTTGGAAATATGTTATGGCCAAAGAATATGAATCAATTATGAAGAATGACCTATGGGATATTGTGCCGAGACCAAAAGGGAAATATGTGGTGACTTCAAAGTGGTTATTCAAGATCAAGCACAGAATTGATGGTAGCATTGAGAAATACAAGGCAAGGTTCGTGGCTCGAGGATTCCCCCAAAAAGAGGGAGAATATTATGACGATATATTTGCACCTATGGCTCAATATACAACCATTTGTTCAATATTTTCCCTTGCCACAAGTCAAGGATGGACCCTTTATCAAATGGACGTGAAGATTGCATTCCTTCATGGCATGTTACAAAAAGAAGTGTACATTGAGCAGCCACAGGGATTTGAAATAGAGGATCGAAAGACACATGTGATCTAGCTGGATATTGGTGGCCACCCGCCAATTCCACATGGACCCCCACCATTGTTTCTTTCAATTTTTCAGTTACCTTAATTGTAGCACAGTTTACTATTTTTAGTAGTTTTTCGGGTCCTAAACTTCTGGAGTCGTTTTGAGGCCCTAAACAACGTTTGTTTTTGGCAATCTTGTACCAACAATTTTCTGTCTTAAATTGTCTTTTTCTTCATAGTCCTCGAAGAGATATTTCCAATGGGGTATCATGTGCGTTAAACAGAGATAATATGACCAAGTCACGACCCTAGAAGTTGGCTATCCAACTAACCCCAACGAGGCCCATAAACTCTTGGTGTTACATCTCCTCGGGTTAGGGTTTTGGTTTTTTAGGGTTTTGTCTTATTATTCAATAATAAAAAGTCCCTTGAGCCTCATTATAATGCATTTCAGAGGCATGTAGCCACCACATCTCTTCTCAGAGATAAGCTACCACTACCTGAGCTAGTCTTATTTCCATTCTGTTTGTAAGCATATTTTAGTATTTGATATTAATAAAATGAAGTGTTATTTCTACTGCATCTTTGTATTTATGGTTATATATGTAATTTTTTGCATTCCTGTTTAAATCTGGATCAACATGTTTGCAGGTTGAAGAAGGCATTATATGGTTTGAAGCAAGCCCCCAGAGCATGGTAAGCCCACATAGATAGTTATTTGGTGAAGCTGGGATTCACAAGAAGCAATGTTGATCACAACCTCTACTTCAAGGTAGTCCAAGGTATGTCATTTATTTTGGTTTTATATGTTTACAATCTATTCTTGATAGGTAGGGAACCCCTGATGATTGAGTGTAAGAGGGATATAGCCTATGAATTCGAGATGAAGGACCTTGGACTCATGCACTACTTTCTAGGCCTTGAGGTGTGGCAAAGGCCTGGTGATATTTTCCTTTCACAAGTAAAATATTTTGTTAAGCTATTGGAAAGATTTGAAATGTCATGATGCAAGTCCCTACCCACACCAGTGGAAATGAACTTCAAGAAATTATGTGGAGAGGTTGCAGGACCCGATTTGGTGAATCCATTCGAGTATAGATAATTGATTGGGGATCTGATGTTCCAAGTGAACACTCGTCCAAACATATGCTATGCAGTGAATATGTTGATTCATTTCATGACCGAGCCTCTCCATGCACATTGGATCACTCCCAAACACATTTTGAGATATTTACATGGGACTATCACACATGGTCTGAGATATTTTGTTGGAAATATTCAGATTCATGGATACACCGATGTTGATTGGGAAGGTAATGTTGTCGACAGGAAGAGCACGTTTGGACATTGTTTTAGCCTTGGATTTTCCATGACTTGGATGAGCAGGAAGAAAAGATTTGTAACATTGAGTACCTTCGAGGTAGAGCATATTATCGCTAGCATGGCTATATGTGAAGCAATTTGGTTGAGGAAGCTCTTTGGAGATCTATTTGAGCAGGTCCTAGACACTACAATGATATATTGTGACAACAAGAGTGGGATTCATCTAGCAAAGAATCATGAATTTCATGATAAGGCCAAGCACATAGAGATATGATATCACTTCATGCGAGACATGGTGCATAGAGGAGTCGTTAAACTCCATCACATATCAACAGATGAGAAAATTGCATATATTCTCACCAAGGCTTTGCTAAAAGGGAAGTTCTTTGTCTTCATAGAGCAGCTTAGACTAAGGGATGTGACCCCTCCTGATAAGGGGTATCCTTGATCAAGGACAATGAGCCAGCTCTCCCCCCATGTTTGAGCTCCCAAGGTGTGGAATTGACCTATAGGGCTCTTGGGGTTAAGGTATATCTGGACAATAGCGTATCACCCCTATCTATTACCCAAAGAGTTGGAGATGTTTCTCCCCTCTCTTGGTCTTTGTAGAGCATACCCTATTTGGAATCATACCCACAAGTTGGGCTTTTTCGGATTGTCCCTCCCCGTCTAGTCAATGGGTTAAGGAGGTTTGGGGCATGTGATCCTTACCTTTTGGTAACTCGGGTATCTAGCCCAAGCTTAGATTATGATGCAAGTGTTCTACCACATGACTCTTAAGGGTTATTTTTGGGAAGATCGGTAGGAAATAGTATGGGTTGATATCTTCTCCCTTATATCACTTATTTCTCAATATGGGGTCGGAGATATTTAGTCGCCCCATGAGATTCTGGGTTGAGATGTACTCCCCAATGTGGTTTCGGATTGAAATATGCTCTTTGGCAATGTAGAGGGTGGTAGATTTAACTCCTCGATGATTCTTCTTCTTTAGAATTGAGAATGTTTTAGCAGATAGTTTTTACAGAGATGGGACATGATATGGAAATAGGATATACATGACATGTTGATCGATGGTCAGATATTGACAGGTGGAATTCTCCCTAGTTTAGAGGAAGTATTAAATTATTCAACTATGGTCAAATTCCACTTTGGATAGCTTATTTGATGTATATCATGATTTCATTGAATTCCTCTTTTCGATAGGACCAAAATCGACCTAAAGATCATCAAATTTGGGCAAGGGAAAGTGTACTTATGAAGAAAATCCCACATATGCACATTTGGACAGGTCGGCCCTAATGGTAAATTGGTCACCCTTGGAATCCTATAAAAAAAAGTGGCCTCAAGCTCATTTGTACATCACCAATAATATTCTTCTTCTCTTCTACATTGATTGGTTCACACAAGTCTGAGGTTGGGATGACAAAAAGAAGTTTGCAAAGGTCTGAAATTACAAGGTCTGAGACTCACATCTATTTTAGGGTTTTTGGGTTACAGTCATTGGCTTTTCATGGGAGAAATTAGACCAAATTCATTGGCTTGTATGCTCAAGGGAGAAACTAAAAGCCTTCATTGTCTTGCACAGTTCCTTCTCCATGCAACCCGAAAGTTTGACTCAGATTTGACCATTGACCATTGTTGACCACATACCAGAAAAGTTGTCTCTGATATATTTTGATGTTGGAAACATATTTCTAAATGTTATTGGATTATTTTTTTAGATGATATTGTATTGGGCTCATTGTACTTTCTGTTGAAAATTTTATGACAATCTAATAGAAGAGGAATTTCAAAGGGTTTTCCCCCTAGTGGGGTTTTTCCCTGGTCTTTGACCAAACCTGGTATCTCTTGTGTTGATGTGTTGATTGTCTCTGTTGTCATTGTATTTATTGTTCTATCTTCAATTACTATTTATGATTGGAAAGAATAATTGTTATTGGAAATATTACTAATTTAAGTATTGAATTAGTCTAAAGTAATTGATACGGCATAGAACAATCTGAAAATTTAACAAGAATCACCAAAGATTTTGATTTTTGGGGCACCTTTACTATGGAGAGCATAAGCACTAGCTTTTGTTGAAAATAGCAACAAGAAATTCTAAAAATAGAATTGCTAAAAATAGCACTGCTATAAATAGAAGTTAGAGTACCAGTGTTGGACATAGCAACAAGGAATGAAAAATGGAAGTGCTAAAAATAGCATTGCTATAAATAGCATTTCGGGTTAGATTCCAATTTTAGTTAGTCTCTGAACTAAAATTGAGAAGTAAAATTCGAATTTGTTCTTAGCAATTGTTTGGTTAATAATTAATTAATTCATC